>OZ030383.1:5593372-5805735 GCA_964023945.1 Ectemnius cavifrons | reverse complement strand
CCAGCAAGGGATGTTCCTTCAATTCGCTAGTGAATGGCCGGTGCTCGAGATCTTTCACCAAACACTCAGTGATGAAATCGAGCAATTCGGGCGAATGTAAATCGGGATTCTTCAGGGTCGGCGGCGGGTTTCGTGGAATTTGAAATAGCGCTCTCATCGGATGCAATTCCGATAAGGGCGGTTCACCCTCCGCCAACTCGATCGCTGTGATACCCACCGACCACACGTCGCAACGGGCATCGTAAGATGAATCTAATTGTTGCTCGCATGCTATCACCTGGTTTGACAAATGCAAATGATACGTCGATGTCAGGATAAACAGGTGCATCGTTGGAAAGCATTGCTTTGGATACTTTATCATATAAAAATTAGATAAATTATAATATTAAATTTATATATTTTGCGTGAGAGTATAATATAAAGGAGAATTAGTGGGAGTAGTAATTACCTCAGGTGCCATCCAATAAGGAGTACCAACGGAAGTGTTCTTTCTAGCGAGAGTCTCAGTGAGGTGCGAAGAGACACCAAAGTCGACAAGCTTAATATTCGCATCATCGGTGAGGAGAATATTATGTCCTTTGACGTCTCGATGCATGCAGTGATTGTTGTGAAGATAAATAAGTGCCTCGACAGTCTCGTACAGGATGTAGGCGATTTGATCGTCCGTTAGTCGCTTGCCACGTTTTTTGAGACCCTGGACAAGATCGGTCACGGAGCCTCCGGTGCACAACTGGAACCAGAGCAATTAACTGCTAAGAAACGTTCTCCTCCAGGCAGATCTTTATTCGAGAACAATTTTCTATCGTTTATATATATTATTTCTGCATCATTTACAATGAGTTAATTCTGTAACATCGGATACAGAATACCGCGTTGCAAAGATGCGAAATATTACTTTAGACAATTAGGCTGATTTTTTAATGACTCTCAATGGCAGTACCTCCATAACGAACCATAGTTGGTCCTCTTCTTGGCCGGGTCTCGCTCTTTTCAAGTACAATCCATGAAAGACTGGAATGTTAGGATGAGAACTTAAATCCCGGAGCACCAAGTACTCCTCTTCAATTTCCTCAATGTTATCCGCCACATTCTCCAGGATTTTGATCGCCACTTTCTTGCCGGTTTCTTGGCACGTGGCCGAGAATACTTCGCCATAAGTTCCTTCGCCGATTAATTCTTCCAGAGTAAACCGATCGCCGGGATCCGGTATCACGTCGAAGTTTACGTGCTGGCTGAGACCGTGGTAAGCCATGTTAGTTCCGCCACCTGTCATTTCTGAAAACGTTGATTGCGATGATGATTAAGAAATGCGGCTGTTTTTATTGAGAGTCCGTGGCAAATACGATAACTTAATTAATGCGAAGCCTTTTTGTAGAACTCGCTACTGATATTCTACAATTTAATTTCAAACTACTTTTAAAGCAGCATTATATGAGATCTATTTAATATCAGAACGTATGATAGATTTGGAAACGAGGTGGTGGACGTGTAATGTGGCTTTATAATCGGATTAACGAACACCCAAGAAGGGCTGCACTCTGCAAAACTGACCCGAGCAGCTCCGTTACGTAACTTAACATTATATCAGCTTATTATAATTGAATTTCCACTGCGGGAGATTGTCATTTCTCTGTTAAACCACGTTTTCATCACACTTGCTTTTTTAAAGAGAAAATAACAGTCCATACACGCATCAAGATAGTCTGACTAATAAGTTGTCCAAGGGAAAATTGAGGACACTATTAATTGAATTAGAACAGATTTCGTCTAATTTTTAACTGATTTAGATTGCACTGCTTCTTCTTCTACACATTTAAGAATCTCTCTTCGAACGTTCAACGAATGTTCACCACCGTTTGAAAAAAGAGACATCAGATTTAAACACTAGTGGAATAAAAGGGTTGGTTGATGGGGTTGTTTGCTCGTTTTTTAGGCCGAGATTTACAGGGATGGAATTTTGGAAAACTGACCGATTATATCACCCATGTTTCGTGGTAGCGTTCGCACTCAAAAATGAGGAAGGGCCTGCCACATTGAAAGTGATCGAGATATGAATGAGGGGGCTGCGCGCAGAACCAGGTGCAAGATACGACTGGGTCTCGCTCGTGTTTCTTAACTGGATACCTGTTAACCCCTTAATTGGATCGGGCCCGCTAAGACCGGCGCACTCCTATCCACCGTTTCAGAAATAGGTCTCCCGGGAGACCCCACCGCATCTCCTAAATATCGATCGGAATCGATCACGTCATACTATATCGGGGATTACTCCGAATGCCCAATCCTGCTGTACTTGAATATTCAGTGCGATAATATCTTTCCAGCCAGACATACATCTTGTCATGCTCTAAAAGAATTTTTTCTAATTCGTTATTCCCTAGAAATTTAATTCTTTTCTTGGTGCATGACTTTTATTTGCCAATTTTAAACGTCCTAAATCATCGGCAGAAATTGTAATAAAGATCGTGTTTCATTCGTATAGAATTTATAATATATGTAGAGAACATTGCTTCGTTTATTTTATCGCTTACCGTGAATCTAGTGAAGATTTAGTTTTAAATTTCTAATGAGAATGCCAAGAATAATTAATACGTGGAACATGCACGAAGTTAGATTAACTGAATTTTATAGGTTGAGAACAGTAGCATTTGAGGAATGAGTTCTCAAGGTGTAGCCTTAGTGTGCGAAGCCGCCTAAGGTTCGAAGCTCATCGTGGTTTCGAGTGACATTTTATTAGCTGAAATTGAAGAGGACGTTTATGGATCACACCCTTCATGGTTAATCCTTGGATATACGATATTCGTGGACACTTTCTCTATTTAATTCATCGTCATCGCATTGAGTGACCTTTATCGTTCGGGTTCTCGAATACTATCAAAGTCCTACTAGACGAGTCTTCTTCGAAGACTTCGATGTAAAACTACTTTTTACTATGAATTATTCATACAATTAATATACGTTACAAATACTGGAAAGAAACATAGCGTAAATACGAGCTGGATAACTAATATGCGAAGTTTTCTTCCTTTAAAATTAGAAATTCCTGAAAGCTAGAATATTCCTCTGTTAATTAGATTCTGCAACGAAGGCCTCATTAGAACGTGCCAAGTCCTCAATTGTACACAAGCAAAGATTTTTTCATTAAAGTAATAGGAATTTATAGAAAATGTTAAGGTTACTTGCAGAAAAGTCCCGTTGCCCACCGCAGAAGGCTAGTATTTATTAAATCTTATATAAGTGTAATTACCAGAGTGCTCTGTATTTCCTGGCGCGGTGCTCTAATTTCCTTACAAAGTAGCCTACAATATACAGACTTCTGCGTTATTATGTTACTTCGGTAATATGAGAACTGCCGATGCAGCGTTGCGCCATAGAAAGTTCCATCGCGGCGAGAGTAGAATTTCGTTACGGATTATTGGCTGATCATGGAACAATACTGCTTTCTACTATAAAATTGTTCCGCTCCAATCATCCCTCGTTCCTTTCGATAAACTGCAATAATACTTCGAAATGATCGTGCTTGTTATACTGCGATTGTGAAACAATCAAACGTTTACGTTGCTATTGCAGTTAACGATTATCCGTGTTTAATTTGCAAAACAATCAGAAACAGTAAATAATACGAGCAGTTCGAATTACTTTGATTACATCCTGCAATTTGAACTTTCATATCTGCCATTCATTCATTCAATGAGTAATTAATATTGTATCAATTGAATATGTATACCCAATTGCTCGAAATATGATTCATTTACATATTCTCCAGATGAGCAAATCCCCTTACTAAACATATTCAATCTCTCATTCAAAACTCATTATAGATTTAACAGACTTTCACTCAATACATGAATAAATTTGCAACGGCTCTATTTTATTTGCCACGATCAATCAAAAGTCCCGGTTGAGATTCTTGTTGGACTGAAATTGAAAAAGTCTGACGCACGGAGGGGGATGAAGCAAATGAAGTCCCAATCCGATAGTAACTTCAGTTTTGCATAACGATCCTTCGCAGAGCCTGAAACGCGACGTGTATTGATTTCTCAGTGCAGCCCGCACCTGTTTACAAGGGAACAGAGACGAAGTGACCGACATACACACTTTGTACAGACACTCGATCACCGGCCGAGTTCTCTGTTGCTTCGCATCAACGGGCTGCGACCTAGAACATCGAATCCTATCAATTTCACAGACCGCCGCCCTCGCGAAATAGTTTTAACGGGACGCATACATACACGCGATCGACTCTCCGCTCGAACATACTTAATCATGGTTATCAGCGACGACACCAGGTATTTCTCTATTAAAATAGACAGCATATCGAGAGAAGGCTATCATTGGGGCCTCGATGATATATCAATTGTCAAGCGAACACAAGCAATATCGTGGCCGCGGCTGTGTCACGTGGTGTTGCAGGTATTAGAGCGAAGAAACCCGCCGTGAAATTGGCTTAACGATCCCGCTCTGCGGCCTATAGCACCCCTGATCATCGATTTGCAATTGGCTCCACAGTTTTTAATCTTACTGAAAGTAACGCCTTCCAGGTGCAGCTGTCAGTCCCTTCTTTGTCCCAATAATAAACTAGCCTGTGCAAAAGTAGGATCTTGAAAGGATCTTGCCTTAGAATCGTTTCGATTCTCACCGAGGAAAGTTGTACAGGGAACTTTTCAATTCCGAGTGTAGGAGAAACGAAGTACAGATTCGTGATTTTATTAAATTACATCTATTATTTGTCGTATTATTCAAATAAATATTAATATTTCGTGAGGTTTACTTACTACAGTGTATTAATACTAGTTCAAAGTTATAAGAAATGGATGTACTTTATTTAAATTTTGAAGTATAGTTATTGGAAAATTACTAAATTAAACAAGAGCAAAGATGACGTCCAAGTTAATTATCGAGAACAACCCAGATCTACCTACTAGCCGAAGGATAAGTTCCTGTTTGGAAGAACGCCGGGGGCCTCAATGGCCTTTGTTAAACGAGCTATAATTCCTCGAGAAATCGTGCGCGACGCGTGCAACGAGCTTTAACTTCATTAATCGTTAATACTTCCGTGGCGCGATAACCACGCTAAATTAATTTCCTTGATGACGACGCGGCAGCGCACGACTCGATGCTGTTAACTTCAAGTGCATCGCTGCTAGAAATGATCTCGTTGCAGGAAGTGAATCGCCGGAAGAAGTGCTGGTTTAATCTCTTCGTGCAACATGCCATATGCGCATAAAAGCATCCTACTCTAATTTGGTTGAAACGGAAAGCTAGACTGGTCTCTTTTCTATTGACAGCTGATTCATGAATACTGCTTTCATTTATTGATGTCTGCTTAATATTGACATTTTACTGTCAATTGTTCAATTCATTTCATTCTAGACATTAAAATAGTGAGAATCATTTTATCTAAATGAATGAATACTATTTTTGGTATTTTAAAATATTTTAGTAACGATACTCTAAAATTTACCAAATTACTTTCATTTAGTTTCACAAAAGTACTACTATGTTGTTTTTAGGCAATCCGGTGGGTTAGTATTAGTAGCATTATTGCATCCGTTTTTCTTCCGGAAGTTTATTCTCCTCACAGAGCGAGTTTACGTCAAAAGAGAACGCAGTAAAAAGACAGCGAGTTTTCCAATTGCACGTACGCGGTTCCGGTGCTCAGTCCTGTCAGCGTGACGGTGTAACGGTACAGTGAGTGCTATCTACGACCGCGCAGTCATTCCTGAACAATGCCATCGCCGATCATTGAGCTGAGTTCATCCAGTATACTTTCGAACAATAACTAAAATCAGAACATACACCTTGGACATTTAATGAAATAATCTAGAAGTTTGCAAATCAATGGATATCTATTAGAATATAAAGCACAACTAATAGCAAATATAGAGATTTCAGCAGAAGTGTATTAAAAAGCTTTGTTCTAACTTAAAAGTTATTGAATTAAAAGTTTGTAGCGGGATAACATTCTTTTCTGCATCCTTCATAATATTAGCATATTTGTATTACATAATATAACATTTACCAATATTACATTTTGTTTCCACTTTTGTTGAGTTGTCGGTGATTAAAAAAATTCGTTTGTCAAAAGCTAACTTAACGAAGTACGCGGAAGCTCGGTGTTTTTTCGATGGAAAATCCTGGCGGTGGATAAAGGGGGAAAGTGAGGAAAGTATTCGAGCAACGCGACATCGAGTCAGCTCGGAAATGGGCGACGCGTCCGAAACTTTTCACGCAAGAGTTGGCGGCTTAGGTTCGCCAACCGCAGCTTACGCTTACGCGGCTTTTCTTCTTCTGCGGCTTCCATTCTTTCCGTGCGAGCGACCACGTAAAATCGGAGCACCCTTCCTCGAAATCGATACCGCGTGTTTGTCCAGGCAAATCTGTGTCGCGATATTAGTTCCGGCATATTCGAGCATCAGATGTAACACGCGTGAGTTACGCGGGTGTGCGTGCTAATTTGCACGCACGTACACGCCCATTGCGCATGCATGGTTGTGTGTATTCCGCCCGCCCCGCTGGTAAACACGACACGCGAGATCACCACGGTGAATAAAGCTTTCTACGACCTTTTGTTAACGCGACGCGTGACGCGGAGAATGGCTTTGACACGTAAACTCAGAGACGCATGGGAATAAAGCGAGGAATGGGAGGAAACCCCTCCACGGCCTTCGACTATTTTGCCTGAAATACGTTTCAATAGCTGCAGCTTCTAAACACAGTTGATACTTACATTTTTATTTAATGATTTTACTCCTTTGCAAAGTTAAAATATCAAACGCCCGGAACAGAAAGTCCAGCGGGGATCATCAGTGCAGCAATGCAGAAATACCGTGGCACAAAAACAAAAAATCAATTATGAACACTTGCAGTAAATTTACGTATAAAAACAGGAAATTCATATTTATAGTGCAAGCTTGCCACCTTAATCCTTGGTTTTTTGTCATCTTATGGTATTCAAACGTTTGCATTACTTTCTACTTTCTATACAAAGTTCATTTATCATTTTAATAAAGACAGTGCAGTAATTAAATTAGCAATTATTGCGGTATAAATTGAAGACGATTTAAGAAGAGATGGTGTCGTTTTTTTCACGCGACGCACTTCCGGTTGGAAATCGCCGGTGAAAATGTTAACAAATTTCCTCCCGTGTTCGCAGTCTGCCGCACATGATGCAAAAAGCAGAATCGCCGGTGCATAAGAAACGTTCTGTCACCGGACTCATACCACTCCTCCTTCTTCCATCGATTCTTCATGTTGTCGGCAGCGTGAAGCTAATGTGCAGAACGGAACATAAATTTCACGCTAAACGCAGGTGTGCGACTCGCTGGAAATTTTTGAATCGTGCATGATATTCAAGACTATTAACTGTCCTGGATAATTGATTATAGTTATAATCTGTTTTCTAGTTCTATTTTAAAATATTATGGATATTTCTTAGTTTACTATTAAAGAACCTCGTAAAAATCATTGCAATATAGTCATTAATTCAGATTGCACAATCTCGAGGATGAAATACTCCACTGAAATGCTCAAATTACAATGACACAATTGTCGAAATCAACGGCAATTACAACCGCAAGTACGCTTTAATTTTCCTGAGAAACTGCAAGGACGCTTAGCAGAAACGTCGAAACGAAGTAGTTTGGTCTTAAGTATGGCAGACTTTTCTTACAAAATCCTGCTCGAAGAACAATGCTATCAGTGTCTGACGGCTTTGAGATCGTGGGACAGTGACGTCGACGCCAGTAGCCGGCAGTTCACAGTTAGCGATCCCAGAGTTGTTACGAGATTCATCGTCTAAGCGTATGCCACACCTGACATACTCTGGTACCGGTTTTCGAGTGTTACGAGAGCCCGCAGCGGCGAGACACGACAACACACATCGATACAGTTCATTGAATTACGTCAGCAGGATATGACACTTCGACTTGGAAGACTTCTTCTATTTCTAGTTCTAGCCGAGCAAAGAACCGCCGTGAGAGCGGAGATCACTCGGCACTGAAGTATGCAAATCAATCGGGACCTCTGATGCTCGCTGGAACCACTTAATTATCAATGCCCGGAGAGATTTAATGTCAGCTTGCAGCAAGCATCGATGCACGGGATATGAATTATACATGTAGGGTCGTAATCATTAGTCGATTGGATACGATCGAACCCAAACGCGTCGATTGGAAATGGCACGTATAAGCTCAGCATTAAGTGCCAATTATCCTCGTACTGGTGTTCGATAATATCGTTTCAGCCAATCGCTCGTGGTAATTCGAAGGTAATTAGCAGTATAGCGACTTGAGAAAAATTGAAAATTATATGATAGCGAGCTGTAATGATTAGTGATTTCGATCATCAATTTAAAGATTGTATGTTCCTTCTTTGGTTATTTGCAACTGTAATAAATTAAAACAAATTCTTGGGTACGGATTTTTAACTAAAACTCATATAGGAGTTAAAGACTTTGTAATGAGTTGGAGCGTATATTCTGGTTTGTGTGTTTCTGACATTAATGTCAGAGATGCCATGGGAATCAGACCATTCCTGATTCATTGTCACAAATAAGTGTATTCTTTGGGAAACCTTGAAGCCGAGTAAATGTAGAGTGCGCAAGGAAAAGAAGTGCGTTAGTAGGAAAGATGATTTTTGCCATAGAGCGGGGAATACTTGCTAGGTATGGCATGCGTTTTTACCATAATAAGAATCAGACCGTCTAGAATACCAAGCAGTAACGATTCAACGAGGCATCGCTCTACGATATAGTCTATGGCAATGAACGGTAGATCTATGGGCCCAGTTTTCATCTAACGACCGAAATTTTCAAACGAACCACGAAGAAGCTCAGCTCCATTATTGCTCATTGAAAAAATTCAATCTCTCATCAATCTTTTACGAATCAATCTTCTAATCTGAACTTAATTTCAGTTTCAGATAATTCAAAGAGGACTGAAGCAAGAGTGGACTGCAATTGGAAGGTATTGATATTATTATAATTAAATCGAAAGTTCTTTCAAACTTATAATGGTTCAGCTTTTAGAAAATTAAATGTCATTGTGCTCGGTTTCTTATATCTTCTTGCTTATGTTTACCATGACTGATCATTGAGTACAGAGAACTGTCTATTAAAAGGAATGTCTCTGAATTTCTCTTTCTACCAAATACGACGAAATGAGATTGAGAAAATGAGACAGTTCTCCAAGATTAAGAGCCACTTCTCGAGAACACTGGCTGCTACCGGTTCCACGTTTCCGCAGAGTGCACTCGAGAAAGAAACGATATACAACTATTTCTTGAAGTTATTCGAGCTCGCACAACGGCTCTGTGAGAAAGCACAATTATACGCCTTAAGAAGCGGTAGCGTGTCGCTCGTATGTAGCCAGAATGAATTGAGTGTCAGGTAGGTGTGCAAGCAGTCTGCTAAAAACACGAGAGTACACTTCCTTTGTTCCACACGAGACTCTTTTGGACGTGTACATTGAGAAGCTAAGCCAATTAAATGCAGTATAAAGACTTGGGTGGTTCATTGCAATGAGAAGACTACAATTTTATAATTTCAGTTATATGATATTAAAGTGCAATAAAGAAACAGAATATTAGTGCAGGAATTCATTTTACTAATTCACGTAGTTTTCAAACAGACACAGAATTTATTAGCAATGATAATTTTTCCATTTTTTTCCATTTTCAATTACATTTTTCCAACGACGCAGTGCTCTTGATACTTTGCGGGTAATTTAAATAGAGAGGACACCAGAATACCTCTGCAGAATGCGGGCTTTTAGAAAGTAAATTATCAGTTGCCGAGAACACGCAAAGTGGATATTGTAACAAACAACTAAGTGGCTATTTAGAGACGCAACGATTATAATTGTGGACCTGTGGGCCCGTGGAAATTGTGGAAAGGTTTACTCTCGCTTCTCTCGACGATGTATAATTAGACGACAACAATGAGGAATGCTGTGGCGGGCGAGAAAAGTGGTGCTCTGTGTCTCGTAGAATAATTAAGCGCGGAAGAAAGTCTGGCGACTTCGGTGAATTAAAGAAGGAAGCGTGGCATGCTGGAGAAAGACAGCACGACGATTCGTCGTGAGGAAGATTCAGAGCCGAACGGGCTCGTCACAGCTTATTGGCTTCGGTTTCTTTTTCCGAGATCTGCCTCTTTTTCTTCGCGCTTCGTTTCCTCCGGACAATCGACGGAAAATGGGAGCGTTTCGATCGATGTACAAAAGCTTCCAATGAATCAATTATTTCTGCGGATAAACTCCTTTATTCTTTTAAGTAGAGCAGCCTTTTGTTTCCATAGAATTGAAGTTAAGCGGTTGTATTTCTCTAAGCTACTTCATAGTATTCTTTATGAATTATAGTAAATTGTTACTGCGTGTTAAGATTTAATTTAAGTCTCATTTGAATTACATTCCATGTGAAACCATAACCAAATGTCGCTGCTAGTTAACGATCGAAAGCGAATAGCGGAGTACTTTATAAATCGAGTTATTAGGTTTGCAAGAAACATTAGAAACTTCGTCGCACGGTAATGCATTTCGCCGGAATAAAATGAAACGGAACCAATGGACGGATTGACACACGTCGATTACCATTCGTCGACACTTTTTCCTAGCTTGTTACTGAAGTTTCGCTGACGAAAAGAAATGATCGAGAAAGTAAACAAATTCACTCGTTTTATAGGGATGCAACAACGGCTCCGCGTCACGCTACGTATACCTATGCGATTTCTTGTTGTCATTAAGCTATCGAGTTTGCCGCTCTTCGTGCTGAAAAAAGAGACCTTTGCACGTGCATGCACATTAGCAGCGAATCTCGCTTTTCCATCGTAAATTTTCGACAAATAGAAAGCACATTAGAGCGCGCGTGCATCGCGCCGTGATTCTTAAGGTCTTCATCTACATGGTTGCGCAGTTGCAGATGCTCGCATTTACGGAATGCTGGCTGACCATCGTCGAAATCTACTTCCTCTAAATCTAACACGAGTACAATGAGAAGGCCGGAAGCATACCGCTATCGAGAGCAGCTACTGAAAGCAGGGAATATCGAGGGAATCGAGAGAAAGCGTTCGTTATTCGGACATTCGTCACGATTCTGTGACTCGCCAGAGGAGCAAATGAAACAGTGAAACAATTCACTCTCTATCTACTAATTGTCACGTTCCAGCCGGGATAAGTCAGCGGATGCAGCTCGTCATAAATTAGAGATCGATGACCGTTCTTACACTTCCTAGTATTTTATTGCAGTCTTACCCTTCGATGTTTTCCAACTGATTTTATATTATAGTCTATATAACAGATTATACGATTAAATACATTATTTACCCGTGGAAATTATTTACAACACCCATTGCAATCACTATTTAACCCTATGCTATTACAACCGAGCACTTTTTTGGTCTCAGCCGTTCAATCATAGGTATCCAGCGTCTTTATACAAGAACATAGTCGGAGTAAATAGGTCAAGTGAAAACATAAAATAGAGTAAGCATATGAAATTCGATTTGCATGTCGCCTTGCGCTAACATGTATTACGCTTTACTTAGGTTGCATTCCACCAGTAATGACTGGTTAAAATATATTCCTGACAGGAATCCTTCAAATTCGAAGTATAGCAGCGTGTACAAAATAAATTTACAACAGATGCTGGATGAGTGTTGAATTTGTATAGGGCATGGTGCCTGCCAATGGTGTAGTATTAACCGAGTAGTCAATCAAGAAAGTTGATTAGAACCTAGTCAAACGATCCAATGATATTACTCTCCAATTAGAATATATTTTTGACAATGGAACGATTCAAATTTGGCCTACTACTTCCTGACAGGAAGTTCCTCAATTTCGACGCATGTCAGCGTGTGGGAAATAAATTTACGACATATGCTGGATGGGTGTTGAATATGGGGCGTGCTGTCTACCGAGGCAAACTCTTTCGTGATTCACGAGGTCAGCGTGCCGGCCGATTTACAACTGGTTTCATCGGTTATTGCCGGCTCCCGCGCCGCACAAGCCCACACGGGAGAACGCCTTGCTGTTGGGAGCGCCATACATGGCAGGTTGCCGGTAAACTCTCGAGCGGACATCGATGCCCTTTCCTCGAGTTCTTCCTTCTAGTAAAAATTGCACTTGACCTCGCGATCGTCGCCGAGGTCAGTGTACACGCACACATACGCGCCAGATGACTCACCGAGATAGAGTGACACGTATTAATAGACTGGCAATGTCATCTCCGATACAATTCTTCCTTTATTTGCAGATTTACATCTGCAAAGTGAAAATTACTTGTCAAGTGTGACGGTAATTGTTATTAATATCTATTAATTATTACTAATAGTAATAATTTATGGTCTTCGTTGAGGATTTATGGGTCTATAAATAGTGTTGACTTAATGAGCACTTTAAATGTCCATGTAATATGTAAAAACAAAGGTAAATGAATTAAGACAGAAGCAATATTTGCTTCGCGAAGATAGGGAACCGATAGTAAATGTTCGGTAATGGCGAATGATCATGTAAGTGCTTGAGTAATTCGGATAAACCGGCTCGTATTTCAATTCGCGGTGTTCTTATACAATTGATGGGAGATTAAAGCCCTGTTTCATCACGGCATGCCGATATATACTGGGTGTATGATACTTTAATCCTCGAATGTTAGAGTTGGTCTTACGTTTCTTATTATTTCTGACACGAGGTCTAATTGGATTGCAAGTTGAATTTCATTAATGCGCAGTGCAACAGTTCTGTTTTAATGTCTGCGTCGGACGTGTTCCAGTCATTTAATGAATTAACACATTTAGATTAAATCAGAAATTACAGAAACTTCAGTGGCGAATTTAATTATATATCAATTATATTGAATTAAATGTAGGATCTTTATCATACGCAGCAGTTAGTTTGATTAAAAACCAGCATTTAACATGCGCTTTTCTCGCACCTGATTTAGTAAAGCTAACTCTAGGACATGCTAATGATTAGAAATTTTTTTAGGCCACTGATCTTTGGCGTTTTCACTGAAATTCAGTGGAATGAACAATAGATTTAAATGCATCTCAAAAACATACCGAGAAAAGTGTTTTCTACTTAATCATACTCCCAGTTTTACATTCGTTTATGTTTGAACAGATGAATTGCCAAAATTGAGTATCGTAGTAGTGAAAGTGACGGAGAACGTGCGGCTTCTTAAAAGGTCAACAAGGCATTGTTTCGTAAGAAAGAATGAACTCTGCTAAGAATGGAATGCCAGTATTTGATGGTAGACAATAGGCTTGTTACAGTTGGTAGACAGACAACCAGCGTTCCTGTTATTTCGTGATGACGACGTTATCGCTGCTGATACTTGTTTTGGTGACTCAATCGCGGTTTCACAGGTGCAATATCGCGGTCACTTTGTCAGATAACGAATTATTAAATCCATAAGTTTATCAGAAAATACTTGCTGCCACCATGCCTTTTTGATTATTAGCTGATCGTTAATCCGGTATTTTCGGACAGTAATATCGTGCTGTGTCGCATCATAATTAGATGCTAAGCATCATTTCAGAAAATCCTGAATATTCTCAGTATATTACTTTCACAATTATTGTATCCCGTACTCTATGAAATTACTTCCAAACTATCCAACAGAATTAAAAATGCAGGCAACATGTGGTGCACTTGCATCGAACACACATGTTGCCGGAGAGCTCATCTTAAGTAGATCACGTGCTTCTCGCCGGCAGCTTGTTGGCATGAATTTACACTGGCACGAGAATGCCAACTACTCCTTATAATTGCAATAGCGAATATTTTTCATTGATTTGTAATTCCCTATAAATTTGACCACATTACTCTATGGTAGAAGAGTTTGATGAGATTACTCTATTATCAACGATCATTATATTCCATACACAACAATTATATCAGCTTGATTATCGCATTAAGCCGCTGCACGTTGAATTACAAATCCCGAATTAATTAGTTTCCGCGTGCACTATTGCGTAACGATGTAAATAAAAACAGAACTGGAAGGATCTTACGCGCCGCGCGCGCACCTACTATAGTTGGCTGTGGAGGAATTTCGTACTCTACTTAAACAATTTTAGCACAATATTGCTACATCATTATGCTACCAAATTTTACCGAAAATAATTGTGATATTAACTAGCTTTTTCCCATCTGATTCAATAATAATATTATGATATTACATTTACGATATACGACATTCAAACAAAACTATCCAATATAAACTTATCATGTTTAAACAGCGTTCGATACAAGTTCGTAAACTAAAGAAACCACTGAAATCTCAAACGTTTGCTAATACTATCTAACGTTACACAGAGTACATTTAAATCTTATGGTAAGTGCAGAATCCAAGTGCCGGAATAATATCAATGAAACACTGTGCGGAAGCGAGTGGCCTTGGCGGAAAACCGCAAAAAGTGTGGAGCGCGACGCGCGAACCGCTAGAATCACTCACCCGTGTCTTCGAGCACAGGTCATCCAGAGAGCCTGGGACGATTCACCGGCAGTCGAGCCCATGAAAGGAGTGCCGATCGATCAATCGATCGTCGAATAACGCGTCGTTAGCACGATCATTCACGGTTTAAAGGGCTGGTGAACGCGCTCGATCGCGCGGTCTGACCGGTACTGCAAAGAGCAGGCAGCTTCGAGTACAGGAGAATCGGACGGCGGTAGTCAGACCACGCGAGTACCGCTTCTGTCTTCAGCCTGATTCGCCGGCCATCCACGTGAACCATGTTCATTCCCCTACTACGATACTCGCCGGAGAACATTCCCTCGCTCTTCCTTTCTGCGCTCGTTTCCCCGAATCCCTTATTATACCAGCTAGCAAGAAGCAAAGGAAACACCGGTTTCAGCTAATTCTAATTAACCTAAAGTTCAATTGAAGAAGTTGATTACAATCTTGTCAAGCGCGATCCAGTATTGTTCTTCAGTTAGGATGTATTGTCTCTAATAGAATGTTTTAAATTTGCCCTACTAGTAAGTGAATAACTATGTATCGTTAGCAATAAGTATTATAAATATTAGTACTTTTTTAAATATTGACCGAGTGGCCAATATTAACTAAACTCCCAATCAAAGAAATTGATTAACATCTGGTCAAACTATCCAATAGGATCACTCTCCACTTAGGATGTATTGTGTATAGTAGAATGTTTTAAATTAGGTATAATAATTAGTGAATAAATATGTATTATTAGTAATGAATACCATAAATATCAGTACATTTTATGATATTGGCCAAGTGGTATTATTCTTACCACCAAGCTTGGTTTCGTGCTTTATTTTCTTTTTGATCGTAATTGATCTTAGCTTTATAGTAAAAATTAACATACTGTAGCTTGAATGCCAAGTAAATTTTAATATGATAGACATTTATCATACTAAGGATTATGGGACAGTGCCTTGAGATAAGAATGGAATCTCAGAAATGACTTCCGAAGTTGATAAAACGCACTTATATAAATTTACCTGGCGACTTCGTTCAAGTTCATAGTAGAAAGATAATGTAACAAATCGATAAAACACATGCTTAAAATAATTCCATTTAAAGATGATATATTTTTTCTTATTTCAATCATACAGGGAAGCTCAAAATCTTAGACAATTACATGGCATCTATTTATATTACTATTTTTTCCCTATAAACATAAACAAATTCTTGTATCGAACTTTCAAGTAGAGCCATCTACGTATATGTCTGCAATTTCAGCAGCTAAATTTCTTACCGCTAATGATGCATTCTTCCAAACATTTTATATTAAATAAATGTTTACATCCTTAGCTCGGATGCTCGTTAATTATTTATTATATAGACGATTATATATATTTGAAAGTATGTAGCACACCACAGACTAAGTACCATACTACGAAATAGACCGAACAAACAAGGGACGTCACGCACAGTGTTACCGACAATTCCAGTATTAATTATTAATTATTAATTCGAATGCATTACCGTATCTAGTCTGTGACGCACGAAATAATGCGTATGGGTGTTTATATATTCGATCCTATATTTATCGCTGTATAAACATAAATAATTGAAGATATTGTTCTTTTGTTAAATAATACATTTGTAGAATAATCTCTACACATTTTGACACGAATGAATACACTCGCATATGCATAAAATGTTTGTTTGGTATCCTGTATAATTTCTATTTCTATTTATTTTCAGAGCATTGTTCGGCATCGTCACTGAGAAGGCATGGCAAATTCCTAGAAATTCGGCGGGTATGCTGGTCTGTCGAATTCCAGGAAATCTGTCTCGATGAGGCGGAGAAGTGCGACGCAGATAGCGACAGTCGGTAGAGCAGGCAAAGTGGGGGCCTGCGCAGCCAACTCAGTCAGCGCGGTCGGTGCGTGAGCGGCTGCGCAGAAGTGGGGAGCGCCGCCATTACGTAGTTCGTAGTAGTCCGTTGGGAACGCTTGACTGGGAAGGATGTGTGCTGCGCACGTCATCATAACCGCCATTTTCAACCATTGTTCGCGTTACTTTCTGAACTTCGCAGTGCATTCGGGTATTCTCTAGTACGGTATCGTGAGTTGTTCAAAGTCTTTGAGTAATTGCTCGGTATAATTTAATAATAAACTCGAAGTGTCGTCGTATTAACGATTATTGATTAAAAGTGACAGTTAATTCGAGAGCCTTTTGCTTGCGCGTAGAGGTGGAAAGATTGAGACGTACGCCACTAACATTTTCATGCATTGTATCATTATCTCATTTATTTTTGTGTGTAATCTTTCTTTACAGCAGTGTTTTTCAGTGATTCCGCATTCGAGCGGATTCGAGTCACGGGCGGTTTATTGTGCGAATATTACCGCGGCCCGTCTCGCATGGCCTGGGCGGATCTGCACGCGCAGTTCCCACAACGTTCCCGCGAAATTAGAATCAGTGTTTTTTCGGAAAATGGCGGCGGTGGGCCCCGCGTGGCCGGGCTGTCGCTCGCGCTTGAATCAGTGTTGAAACGCCGATTGGGAGTGACTTTAACCTCGTTCGCGAATTAAATGAAGTATTTTCTCGTACGCGGACGTAGAATCAGTGATTTGCGCTATGTGAGATAAGTTTGAAAGTAAGTAGTGGCTTGCACGTGCCAGCCCGATAGTCTTGCCGTGAAATTAAAATCAGTGTTTTCCGAGAAAGAGCGACGGTGGGCCCCGCGTGGCCGGGCTGTCGCCCGCGTTCAAATCAGTGTTGAAACGCCGATTTGAAGTGACTTAAAACCCGGTCGCGAATTAAATCAAGTATTTGCTCGCACGTGGACGTAGAGTCAGTGATTTGCGACAGACGAGTGAAAAAGTACGGTCGAAAGTTTGATTAGAATCTAAATCGGGAAAGATTCGTTCGGTACGGGAAATATTAGAATCAGTGTGCTGTTGGCAGCGGAGTTGGAGGGTCTCCATCGGGCATCTTTCCGTGGGATCATATGGTAGGTTCAATAATCTAAATTCTGCAGTCTGATTTCAAATGGCATTATACAGAACGGGAATCACTATAACATTTTTCTTCTTTTTCTGTTACAGATCATTGATGCACACTCAATCGTCGCGAGTTGCTCAGTGTCGAGTAGCCGAGGAGGGTAACTCCATCAGGCATCTTATCGTGGGACACATGGTACGTTTATTAACATACAAATTTCCCTCTCATTTTTAATTTTTCTTGAAATTATTATGAATCTGTGATGTGGCGTAACTAATACAATTTCTTCTGTTTTGTTACAGATTGAGGTATAATATATGCACACGAGTATTATCACGACTGCAAAAATAGCTTCATAGCTGAAAAGCAGTTGGTGAGTCTATTTTTATTCTATTGTTCCTCTGGTCCTCTAACATGTCGTAGGATGAATGGTCCGAATCGGCACAGGGGACTGGTTGTATTGCTATTTTTTATAATGAGCATAGTGACTACAAGCATAATATACTTCAAACAGTATATTATGTTTGTCAAATGGTACATATTTTATTATTGCTGTTAATTGTGTATTTATTAGCTAGGACAGGGTTTTCTTGCATTTCGCGAGATGTTAATAATTTTTATGAAATATTTTTAGAAGTTTATAGAAAGAGGAAGTTATTGTAAGCTTTTCATGTAACCTGGCTTTTGCTTCAATGATATTTTAATCAAGTAATTAAAAGTAATTAATTGCAATTACTGCAATTTTAGCCCTAGTTTTATAGTGTTGTGGCCTGTAATTTTGCTTAAGAATTTATATTAATAAAAATAGAGTTATAAATGCAAGAAAACATTTCGCGACGGGTAGACTCTGGAGTCAAAGCTTTCGAGAAAGTATGCAAAACTTTCATTTCAATTAAACTTTCTATTCGTTTCAATTAGACGTGAGGATATACAGCTTTGACAAAAGAGTCATCCGAGGATTTTGAAATGATTAGACAGATTATAATTCCCTTTAGGGCAGACTATTTACGAACATTTTCTTATAGTGGTATAACATCGAGAAATTAGATGTTGCAAATTCGGGATTTGAAGCACTTTCTTACTTATCAGTCATACAATTGTTCATGTTTTATATATTATACAGTAGAATTGTAAAGTAATGACAGTATATTGGATATAACAGTGCTACTAGAGTTTGTTGTTGCGATTGAAAAGGAAACTTGCAGACGAAAAAAAGAGTATCCGCGATCCCTCTACTGCTGGAGGTGGTAGAGTATTTGCTATCGTATTTTTTTTTTGCGTTTTGATGATGTGCAGCTGTGGCATCGAGAGGTGTCGCCCGTTGTTCACGGCAGCGGAATGATTGGCGCTTAACTTTGCCAGAAGTTTCGTGCTTTCTTTCTTGCAAATGCTAGTGGCTTCGGTGCATGTGCGCGAGTTGTACGCATCACGGTACCGTGTTTAATTGAAGATGATGTAGATACCTCGGTGGTATCAAGAATAACAAAGAATTAGCTTTAGTAGTAGAGTCGCCCTCCCACTTGTGATACTGTTGGCTAAGGTCTTTTACCTTGTATTCGTGGTCTTGCTGGGTGGGGCTGCTTGTTGGTCGAATGGGAGATGTGTTCGGAGAGATATCTATATGATGTTGGTAGGACCGTTACGGTCCAGTTCCACGGTGTGTAGGAAACTATGTGTTGTGGTTGCACTCTGTTCACGCTAGTCTCCAAAGCAACTTGTAGTTTCTGCTTGGCTGTATAGCCTTTACGATCGGTGCTAGTCCTTGGCTTGCCGAATCGCAAGAGTCCAGTTCCCTTTGCTTCCCGTAGTGTAGCGTGTAATATAATAATAGATGTATATCTATTAACTCAACTACGTCTTCAAGTTTCCTTAAATCAATCTATATCTGTGAATACGAACAGATATCTTAAAGTAAAGAATCGTTGTAGAATCTTAGATTTTTGCGCGGTATATTATTACAAGGAAATGGGCGGAGATAGCCAGTCTTAAAAGGGTACAGTCTGTCTAAATATAGTAGACTCATTTTGATATTTGAATGAATATGTTATTATAAAGGTGTGAGTAATATAACTCCTGGTCCTTTTCAGGGCTAATAGAGGGGCGAGTATTACTTACATCTTATTGTATAAATATACGAACAAAATTTACCCCAATTCTGTGTTGAAGTACAGTCCTTCTGACTAATATAAAAAATGATCTTGAAGTAGAGTCAATAGCCCGTTTAAAAGAATATTAATATTTTTATCAATTGATCATTTAGAATGATCTGTCAAAGGTTTTTAGCTAGGATTTTCAGCACACTTGAAGAATGAGAAAGAAGGTCGGAGGCATTTTATTTAATCATGTCTGTGGTATGCCCGCACTCATTTGAATTGCCCAGGTGCAATTCGTATGCGTGTGGGACTAGGACATGGTTCATGGTATATATATTTCATTGTATGTATAGCAATTGGCAAGCGGTTGTGATTGTGCACGACGTACTTTCCACATGTGTGAGTGTGAAATATTTTGCGTGGTTTGTACGTCGCTAGAGTCACTTATAGTATGTTATTACATACCTACAGTTTATTTGAAATGGCAAGTTATTGAAATAGTTGGCGCATAGTCAGCTAATTTAATAAATTGCTACTTTTAAATGAAGTCACAAATTTGTTAAGTAGAGTTAAATTCAGTACTTTCCATACTCAGACTTCAGCTACCTGTTCTGTTCATATATTATCGTTTATTTATCATCTATTATAGAATATAGAATCAGGAGACTCGGTAGAGTCTCGCGCCAAGTAGTAGTTATATATATAGTACAGCGCGCGACTACCGAGGATATAAGAATATCCTGAACACTTGAACAATCTTAATTTTGCCGCAATGGTTACTTCTGCTTTGCCAATTGATTTCAGCCAAAGAGGTAACTTGAATGCTTGTGTGTATGATTTTTGTATGAGAGGATTTTGTTTAGACATTTTTAGGGAGGTATAGGTAACTTACTTCTGAGTGTGTGATATCTAGAGTAAGTAGGTAGGGTCCGGGTAACTTTTGCAGTAATGTGTGAAGGTTCTCGGGCCGTTACTATTATCTCACTGCAATAGATGCAGAGGAATAGTAGTGACACTTCGATTTAAGTTAGTTTCTAAGTTAATTTATAAGGCGGGACTCTCATTGCACTGAGCGAGAGTCTGAAGAAAGAAGCCCATCGTTGGTCGTTTCAGAAAATTATATTATGCAACTGCAGAAATTGCACAAGCTATGATAGGGGCTTTTCAAGTTGCTATCATAGTAGCAATTTTTGTCGGTGTACAATATATCAAGTTATACGACAACAACTGTAGTTTTGTTACAAAATTATTTTGTTGCCGCATAAATTATAGATGTTTCAGGGGTAAATTCTTTTGATCTGGGGATAGAATGGGGGGGGTTGCTGGTTATTGCTCGAGACACATTAAATGTGCGTTTGGATGACAGTCATTGCCAGGTGGCTGTAGTCCTAATCGCTAGTTTTTGGATGGGGGTACTAGATACGCGAATAGTGTACGTTGGTATTTCGTGTTGTTATTGCTCCTCGTGGTATATTGCTCTTTCAATTATAATTATATTAGGACGTGTTCTCGAGCAATCTAGTTGCTGGGTTTTCACCCGAAGACACCGCATCGAAGTGGCCCATGAAGAGGGTCGAAGAACCATGACTGCCCATCCTCGATGGGCGGTCATCATTTTCATTTTGTCACTATGCTCATTAATGTTTGCACACGTTCGCATTTAAGCGAACGGAGGGCTGTGTCACGAACATAAGAGTTCCTGTGTCCGGTTCTCGGCGGGCTAGCAGACTCGTGTCCTTTAGAGTCCTAGGATAAAACTTTAGCTCCACCACTCTAACATTTCATATATTTCCTTTTGAATGTTATATAGAAATTCATTTTGCCATAAATTATATTTATGACACATGTTATTGTTAGCTCACTAATTTGGAGAGATCCCATGCAATACGAAAAAACGTAGTACAGATTTTAGGCAGTAAAATACTAATTCAAATTATCTTTCTCAGTTCCTAAAGTATTTAATGCAGCATTTAAAGTAGAGTAATTTTTTAAGAATTATACAATATCAATGTATAAAGTAATTTATTATGCTGGTACAAATGCTACTTATTTGATACGCGAAGTCATTATTTCCTTAAAGTGGAGTCGAAAGTTTTTATCCTAGGACTCTCTAGGTTTGTTTGATTGCAAGTGTTGCATTAATAATTATATATTTCCAGTTAGTAGAATCATTTTCTATTTTCAATTTAATCTGTTTGCATTAGAGTTTTTACTATTTAGAGCTTTTGCTAACTAGAGTTTTTAACAATTGGTACCTTTGCCAGTTAGAGTCTTTCCAATTAATGTAGAGTCCGTTGCCATAGCAGAGTCATTGAATTTTCTCATTATTTATAATTTGCCTAAAAAGTCGAGTCACCGAGATAACAGTCTGCGGCTCGCCAACGTGAGACACGTTACGGCAAGTGCGTGCAACAATTTATTTATTGTTACCCATGCCCATGCATGGGAATAAAAGTTGTTATGGATATTGATCACATTATACTCATCTCATTTTTGTATATTTGCCAATGAAACGATAAGCTAAAAGTGGGCTCAGAGGATGCTTTCGGTAGGGGTCTTTGATTTTGCTCACC
The DNA here is from genome assembly GCA_964023945.1 of Ectemnius cavifrons. Classification (NCBI taxonomy): domain Eukaryota; kingdom Metazoa; phylum Arthropoda; class Insecta; order Hymenoptera; family Crabronidae; genus Ectemnius; species Ectemnius cavifrons. The sequence continues at coordinate 5,783,657 of OZ030383.1, read as the reverse complement.
TCTTTTGCCGCACCCGCGGTTCTATATTCTCATTTTAGGATTTTTTGAATATTCCACAGTATTTTTTACACTGTGGTTTATTCTTCTGGTTTGGTGAGCCTTCATGTTGCTTCTGTGCTGCATTAGATAGCGCCTCTGAGCAACCACTCGGTTTGAGTCACGTGAATCCGTATCGGGAATTTGTTGTTGCAGAAAGTAGTTTGTGGCCTCAACCAGTGCTACCCGGGCAGGTTCGGCGCAGTCGGCGCAACCACGTCGCGAGTGCGCGTATTACACTTTATAACCGCGATATTCTGTTAGGGTTGCTGCAGCTTTAGCTATACCAGCACTGGCTGAGGACACCGTGATTTGCTATCTTATTTATTTCATCATCTAGAGTAGTATTCACGCCTTTTTGGAAACATGTAGAGTAGAGTCACTCGAACGAACAATCATTTAGAGTCCTCATCCCATGAATTAAGTCAATCATATTCTTGTCATATTTCTGTATTTCTCATATAATTTAAAATGTGTGTGGCGTACGTCAAAGTTTGTGGGTTCACTCTTCTGTCAAGAGTGAACTCTACTTATATTTTGTTGAACTGATACACCGCGATTGTAAGCCAAAACTTTAGCCGCATCGGTAATGTGGATTCGCGAACACTCGATTTGCCGGTTAAATATTGACGGAATTGTTACCGCGAAACATCAAGAGAATCGGACCTACAATCGGTAGACTGGCAGCATCGGTACGAGTACCAACACAGCTGTTCATCGATTTTCCTCCGATGGCGTTCAACCTATTGCCAGACGGATAGATGGTGCAACCAACTCTAGAATGGTGTGTATGTTATTATAGAATTGGTCCTTACCATTTCTTGATAACTATGAACTATGAACATTTTAATCATTGTATTAATTGTTACTAATACTTTACCTTTGTATTTTAGGACTCTTTGATGAACAACTGCCAATTCAACTTCTTTCTTCCTGAATTTGCTATCTAGGAATAATTATTCATATTTTCAAGAATTGGATCAGTCTTTAATTTGATTAATTCTTGACTTAAAACTTAAACAATTAAGTTTAGTAGTTACCGAGTTATGAAAAGACTGGTTCAATTGTCGCGGTATTTTAGAACGTGTTCACATCAGCAACTTTCCCATATATTTAGTTTCATAGACATTTAAATGTCATACACATGGCATTGTACTCGCGTTTCTCTTGTTAGTCATTCCGACAAAACACATAGGCACATGAAGGGCCGCACAAGCCTTCTTGCACAAACACATTATCGAGCATTCACGCAGTCAAGTGAACTAACAATTGAGATCCATTATATGCGAAGGGATCCCATTAATCACGGTTGAGACAGTGACGAGCTGATTTCGTAATAATTATCCAGCGTGGATCAGTATTCAGACACTTGTCTCGCGCGTGCGTCTATTTGTTTCGAGCTCCCAAGACAGCTGAGGGGTTTAGTTTCGTGGTCCATCGGGGAAAATTTTGGCCGAGGGAATTAATGAGAGGGTTAAACGCGCCACTCTGTCAACTTAAAGACTGGCAAACAATTCTTCATTGTCCCACGTCACCATGAACGTGCCCCGCAGGAAAGGGGAAGGGAAAGTTCTTCTCGGTATTTCTTGTAATTGGAAACCGAGTCTTAAAGGCCTCCTGAAATTGTCTCCCATTTTTCTGGGGATAATTTTTTTACCGCAGAGTCGTGGGCTGAGAACAGTAGTTCCAGTTGTCTATCTATTCGTATCATATTAGCCCATAAGCATCTGCCTTTATTTGACTTACGCTACATCGGTGATAAGCTGGGAAATGTGCCATATGTCGACACGGATTACTTGCCTTTTCGAGGCACGTGATAAGAAAGGATGCAACTCTCTAGTTTTATTCATTATTAATTTAATAAACTGCCACAACCGGGAACTTTAGAAGTATAATCATAAATGATGAGCCATTGATACTGGCAAGATTTCTATTCCAATCGATTAAGCAAAATACTCTCGATCGTGAGAGTGCGAGGGAATTCAGTAGCCCCGAATTTCCACACGAGGAAGATTAATAGTTTGAACTCACAGTCGCAGTTCACTTCGCCGTAGATTCAAGAGCCGGCTTGCGAAGTTCCGGTCCGGCAAGTAATTCTCGAATGTTCTGCGGAGGAAGTCTCTGACGCGCGGCAACGGGGCGACAAGAGAACAAGGTGTAAAAGAGTTCGAGTAGAATTCCCTTTCGGCGCCCTCGGACCCTTTGAATCACGGGTCTCCAATTCACGCTTGCGGTGGCGCACTTTCGAGATAGAATTTCGATCGACGTCGCCCCATTCCCGCACGTGTCCCTGTGCCTGTGCCGCCGGGCCGTCTCTCAGTGTATACGTGTGTCTCTCCGCACGTACCCGAGAACGGTAGGAGTCATCATTCGACTTACAAATTTATTGATCAGCTCCCCTATACTGGTCGGTAGCATCGGATACTACTCCTGCTGGTACGGGGCCCCTTGCATAAATTGACGGATCCTTTTACGGCCCCTGCACATTGGCGTGCCCAAAAATCTCCGATCCTCTCTGAACCTCTATCAAAGTGCGTGTCTGTATGGAAATCATCGGGCAGTGCATCGAGCAATATCAGTAGATATTATCAAGACTCATTTATTTGCATAGATACCATGCAAATGTTTGCAAAATAGTTTCATAGATGTATTTATCATGGCTAGAAGAATCACTGATTCAAATTAACGAGACGAGAGTCCTGAAGGAAGCAATATTCCTCTATCGGTTAATGCGCAATGATTATCGTGGGCGCGCCAATGGCTCGGGCCCAGGGATACGTGAGTGATCGGAATCGGTTGATCTGACGGGAACGATAAATTTCGCTTAGCTCGCAACGAGCTCGTGCTCTCCTAATTCCTCGGTGGGACGTCGCCTTACGAATTCACAATGCCGTGGCAATAAGTCGGCCACCCGCGGCTCGCCAATCGATCAGAGTGATGCGGGGCCTCCTCCCCATACCGATCTCTATCTATTCTCCGTCTCCCTCGATCCACTTCCGCTCGACGTCACTTCGTCGAATTCTAACCGGTGCGATGCGTCGACTCGTCGACGACGTCGACGCCTTCTCCGAGTAGAAACGAAGCGGACACTTTCGCCTTATTGACAATTATTATCGTCGAGTCTTGTCCGCTCTTTCTGCCCCGTTCGGTTTGTCTCGAACGCTTTAATTCATCTTCGTTAAGTAACGATCACCCTCCTGCTGGAGTTCGTACTGTGTCGCCCCGCCAATAATTACGTAACGCGTCTCCCTTGCCGTTCGTTCGGGTGATGATTACGCGTATACGCAACGGTGATCGCCAGTTAGCCGGTTTCACGCAAGATTCTTCGTTGCTCGGATCTTCGATCGAGCACGGCAATTCGTGGACTTTCTTTTCCTATGGATTCAAGGAATATGCTTTTAGGGCTTGCCGAGGAAAGCGAAAGATTTTCAAAGATGGATTTGCTTGATCCTACTTTATTCGGGATTATGTATGGATTCCCGGTGGAGTGTGCCTATTTTGAGAGATGTACTTGGACCGCCGGATGCACCGAATGTTTCCTGTAAACTGACTTTGACATGTCAGGGTGAAACGGTTTTGGAGAGTAGATTAGAAGAATAATTACTGAGGATGTTAGATTATAAAGCCATATGTGGGAATTATCAGGATACAGGAAACATTTTTTCGTATAAATACGGGTTTTGCACTTATTTTCTATTTATACACGCGTTTTAAAGACATATCTTGGCTTTTGTAATCTTCGTTAAAGTTCCGTGAATTCGAAAGGAAAGGAAGGGTTTCGTGTCGTTTGCCACTACAATTATTATTAATCAATATCAGGTTAATATAACTGGCGCCCATTTCTTCCAAGCTGTCTTAATTAAATGGTGGATTGTCCGCCCGCTGATTGGCGGTCCCGGTACCATTTAATCATTCTTGCCCGATCATCCAGTCACGCGATGCCGAATTTACTCATATTAATTACATTCCTAGCGAGCGTGATCGTAAAAGCCGCCTTAGCCGCGCGCGCGTTTGTCCTGGGCGTGTAACAGTACAAATGTTTAGACTTTCGGTAGACAGGCTCAAGGACGCGAACGATTTTTTCCACCGGAGCCAAGATGGATTGGGTTTTGTCAGCAGTTATTGACACGTTACTCGATAGCCTTACAACAAAGTAATAAAATGGATTGGCCGCCGGCAATAAAGATATTGCGCAACTGCTCCCGGCCTATCTTCAAAACGTAGCCTTTGATGAAACCGATACCAATATCACGATTGATACACGAAAACTAGTACGTCGAATCTAATAATTATTTTCCTCAGTTGTATATTACAAATACAAGTGGGATTTATCTAATTTGTTTTTCGATTATCACGCTTTTTGGTTGTCTTATCGTGTACAATTTGTAAATGAAAATGTGTTTCCATGCATTTTCATAAATATCTTCAACTACTCGTGTCCCCAAAAAATAAGTGTTTTGAGAAGGCTACAGTCGAGAAACTAATTTCTTTCGGTTCGCGTGCCGTCGTCCTGTGGATCAACAATGGGTTACCGACACCGATGACATGTTCAGCAGCATTTCAATTAAGAGTTCCCTTTAATTTACCCCCCGACGATTCGGCCTGGCGTCACTCCGAGATATTAGTGCATGGAGAAGCCCTTAGAATAAACTATTTCTGACTCAGCGTGTGTCGTTTGTCCACGCCACTGGAGACGGTGATAATAAATTCTTAGTTTGGAGCTACTCCTTCCCTTTCTCAATTGAATAGGAAGCCAGTAATTTTGACTGAGCATCCTTCTTGAGCATTGTATATTTTATTTTATAACATATACAATGAAATAGACTTTATCGAAATGGCAATCTTTTCATAGAGAAGATACGATCATACTTCTCACATCTCGTAATCCCCTGAAAAGTAACATATGATTTATCATATCCGATTCATAAAAAGAGTAAACGATGAGGAGGGTGGTTGATCGGTGGGGCGAGTATCCCCGACTAAATTCTTACGAAAACAATAAACTGAGAGGGGCGGGAGAGAGAGTTATCCGGACGCGTGAAAGGGGGACATGAATTGCCGGGGCTTTCGTACGAATTGGCGTTTCATGCGACGAGGCCCCATAAGACAGGCGGGCTTTCTCGGACGGTCGGGAGTTGTCGTGGGCTCTTTGGTGTGTCCGACCAGAGGGGCTGGCAGAGAAGCAGGCCGTAAGGAGAGAGAGAAGCCAAGGAATAATTGGACATAAATCCAGCGGTGGCGGTTCGAGGTGGTCATTATACCGGGAGGAGCGAGGCTCGGCTCGAGTGCAGCGCAAATATAGGCGGCGTACGCAACCGCACCTACTAAATATTAGCCGTGGAGGCCACTGAAATATGCCGGGGGATGATAAATAGGTCGCGATAAGTGGCGAGTAACCGGGCGCGCTACTCCTCGTATCAGTCTCGCTCGCTCGCCCTAGTTGGCCCCGAGCACGACACGTCGAGAAATTCGACGACTCAATATGGTTTGAGTAGGCACAGAGAGCCGCCGCACCGCCGCCCCCGGAATAATGATGTTCCCCCTGGTTTGATCTATCGACCTAGCCTTACGCTACACCTGTCAATTGTTACTCGCGGTAGCCCTCTCCGCATCTCGACGCTCTGTCGCCTTCGGCATCGCTCCTGCCATTTGCAGTCGGCTTAGTCGAGATTAAAACGCAGACTCGTGTCTACCTTTTTAATGACGTCTGATAATGTTTGCCTCTGGTAATCATTTTGTACGGTAATTCACAGAGTACAGTTGTCCTATAATATTTATTTCCTGTAAAGTTTAATTCTGTCGCGGTGTAATAATAGTGTGACTCTTGTTATGAAACGAGTCTGACTCACCAATTACGTAGGGTGAGGATAGGGAAAGGAGAGGGTGTGCAATTTTGTCGAATGTTGGTGATCGCAGCCTTTTGATCTTGATTGCTTGTTTCGTGCAACATTCCACTTTGAGCGCGGAGAGATGTGTTTGTGAGACACCTCGGTGGGAAGGTACGATTTGTGGGGTGGGTCAATCGTCCCAATGAATGCTTGAAAACCACAAAGCACCCCAACGAGTCGCCCGCCTTATCTACTTCCCAGGATCTCGGCGAGCTTTTCACTTCCCTCTCTCGCTCTGCCATCTCCACCACGATCTTTCCTCTCCGCCATCTGGCCGCCCGGCCACGCGGAGAGAGAGGACAGTAAGGACGCTGGATTCCCGATCCCTTTCTCCCCTTTATCTCTCACCACGGTGAGAAGCAGTTCCACCACTTTTCCGACACGTGTGACGGATAATTGATATTTATAAGCGGCCGTTTCCCACACACGCCGCTTTTCATTACGCCGGGCCTCCTTTCGACAGATATAGGAGAAATGAGAGGTTAGCCTGACACTTGAGCAATTGCAGGCTTAAGTACTCTGCCCTTTTCGATTTGGCTGTTTTGCCAAACTTCAGAGTCTCCTTTCGCATTTGATCTTCCGACTCTCTCACTCTATTTCGTTTGAATTATTTAAAGCGCCGCAGTGGGCAATTTATGAAATGAAATACGCAGAGTTTGGTGGTACAAGGTGACAAAGTGTTCGTTAAATATTGTAAATAACTAACAGTGTAGTACTGGGATAAACTAAGCAATTATACTCTATCTGTTGCGCGCCACATGTTAGAACGAACGAGCAGTTTTCCAGGGGTTTTTTTGCCGTGACCAATCGATATGCAAAAGGCATGTAAATTTGTAAACTGCATTTGAATATCAAATTTCTTTGCCAGGGGAGCGTGCTTGACGGAATTTTAATTGGCGAATTTAGCCTGGTAGAGCGAATTAAGGGTGAGAGCCGGGTTTTATTAATTCCCGATAATTTTTCGATGCTCGCGATCCTTGCTGGTATTTGGGTGTAAATATAAATGAAACGAGTCCGGACTTACGCGTATTATTGGCCACAATATTTTGTAGCATGTGATTCGCGTATTGGTATAATTATTACAAACTCTTTTCTGTTCAAGTTGTTATTAAAAAGCTGTAGTTTCGGATATTTTATTTCTCCTCCCGTGTTGACTGAATTCGTAACTTTTTGTCAGCTATCTGATACTGCAGGGGCATGGATTTGTGAGATAGGGATTAATTATTTCCAGTGGAAAGTACTCAAATGGCACAAAAATAATTTGGAAGCACGGGTGTCAGACGGATTTTACAAAGCCGCATTTAAATTCCGACAGGCTGTTGTTCGTTTGTTTTCGATGTAATGCGAATGAGCCAGCAACCAAACGATCGCGTATTACGGTCTCATAAATATGGCGATCAATTACGTGCCTCTTCATTATTTATTAACGAAGTATTGGATTTTTAGTAGAGAGAAAACGGGAATCTGACAAGGGACGGAAAACGCATTATATAGTTTGCGATATATCTAAGTATAAATGCAGAAAGGAATGCCATCGAGTTTCTCCGACGATGTTTTTCCGAAGCTCTGTACGCGACTTCGAATTCAAATCACCTAGAATATTGAATATTACATACAAAACCTGATCCTCCCTTGAATTGGAAATTCGAATGCGATATCTCAATCCGCGCGCGCGGTCCGGATATTCCCGCGAATCAAAACAACAACCAAAATACTGTAACGCTATAGTTGCGCATACCATCTCGTCGGGTTACCGCGGATCATACAATTATTTAATGGTCTCATTCAATTTAATTGCACCGGGCAAATTATACAGAGTATTGGAAATTTCAATAACTATTTTCGAGATAATACGATTTCCCTTATGTTTATGTTTTATGTGTTCAAACGTTTGGAACACTTATCCGGACCACTGTGAACAACCTTTAACTTTTTTCCTACAAAAAAAAAGTACACAAAGCTCTTAACGAGGATCCTTTATTTCGACAGCCGAAACAACGTCAGTTATGCTCGTCTCTGCGGGGTACATCGTTTTCACGGTTCTTCCCATCTACCATCTATTCGACTATTCTCACCCCCTTTCCCCTACGTGTTCCCCTCCGCCCTTTAGTTTTGTCCTTCAACCCCTCGCGCGGTTATCAAGATGTGTCGCGTGTTTGTCGTCGATTGAGCATCTGCATTATCGCACTCGATATCTTTGCCGGGTGTTCGTTAAACCGGGACACACACACACACACTCGCCCGATGCGTCCCGACGGTTTGGCGACTTTACAGTGCGACGACTTTATTGTTCTTGGTTGATATAAGTGATGTGTTGGTCGATAAGGATTTTGTAATCGTGTGAATTGGATGTAATAGTATTTCTTTTCTTTGCTGAGATTTTATGTTTTCGACAGACAATGTACAAGTCAATTTACAATGTTTAGTAAATCTTGAGAATTTTAATTGCGTTTACCAAGAACAGTAAAGGGTTGCAAAAGGTTATTACTAGTAAATACGATCGGGCAGTGATATAGTTATCCGTTCAAACAACCACTAAGTGATCGTGTTCATTAGCCTGAAAGAAATCGAAAAACAGTAGTTGGCGGGGAAAAAGTTACTAGATTGACGTGGAACATGTATTAATGACAGAAAAATATCGAAAAGAAGACGGGGGAAATCGGAGTAGGATATAGAAGCGTTTCGCCCATAATTCCATTACTAGCAGGTAGAATGGAGGCACGAGAGGCGCGGCTCTTTCGCATGTTTCGTCGAAACCGTAGTCTCTAGCCCTCTGGCGTACGGATATATTTCATATCACGATTCCGAGAATACAGTTATTATGATCCGTGCGTCATTTGATCCCTCCGCGAATTATGGCTATTATTTTCGCCGCTCGTCATTTGCCGCGCACAATAAGGCAAAGCTCGAACGCGCGACGGCTGATTTTGGTTGGCGGGAAATCGAAGCCGAATATCATATCGGCTGGATAAAGGACAGCTGGGTAAATGCGTCACAAATAATGGTATTTTTCCATCGAGCGCTCATCCTTTTTCCAACGGTTAATAATTCCGTATTTGCCTGCCAAGTATTGGAGAATCGTCCAAACTACCCCCCGCCCTTCCACGCGATCGAATTGTTTATTGTAGTATTTTCTACTTTCTGTGAAATTTGACAGCTTGAAATCGTGCGCGCGTTGGATCGATGATAATGCGATAGAACGCGCCTAGTGCTCCTAGTCTCTCGTTATTCCTTCTACCGTGAAGGCTTTGGTACAGAGAACAGTAGGTAATGTGATTTAACGTCACATTTAACAGGATTATTACGTAATAACATCTATAGCGGTGTGTAACTCCGAAATATATATAAATATGCATTGACTCGCACGCCGGGCCGAGGGGGCGCCCCTACTCTAATGGATGGGCTCAGCCAAGTTAGAGTTGGATCGTTATGCTAACGAGTACATCGTGTTCCATCGATAAATCTGTGTTCCTCGTATATGTGTGGCTACAGGGTGATCGAAAAATGTATCTTTACACAATCTGATCAGAGATAAATAATGTCAGATTGAAGACCATTGAAGTCTCATAAACATTATTGTAAGAGTTTAGTTGTTCAAGTATTTTAGAGATTTCATATACTATGTATATGCGTTTATAATATTCATTTTCAATGGATTCAACTTTCATGCCATTGATATTAGATATTGCATTGTAATGTAGTGAGATGTAAGATTCTATTTTTTTAACTTTGTGACTTTTATTTCAAATCATTTATAGAATTCAATTAGTCTCAAGATATCGAGCATTGAAATTACATTTCCGGTTCACCCTGTATATGCACATGTACGTTTACAAAAGTACGCGTTCTTTTGTATGACTGAGTGTAAGTCTGTGGGCTGTCAAGAAGAAAAGGGTGGGCGAACTTTCCGTAATATAACGCGGGAGTTATCGATAATGACGAGTCGGCTGGCCCAAAAGATGTTGATAAACTCGCCGCAAAGAATAATGGATAACCCTCTGACGTGCCCCTGACGTTCGACTGTACTGGCAGCGCTAAATTGCTATTTGAAATTGTAATTCTTCGGGCGCGCGGAAACAGCTGCTGATCGATTTGCGATTGGGAATATTTCGTTTAGAGGACTCGCATTTTCTCCTTCGGACTTTCTTAACGGGATTGCTTGCCCACGGCTGTACAAGTAACTCAATCCTTAAACATGCCAATTTCGCGTGAGTTATGTTCTTATGCTTGGCATTGAATGTTTCAATCACTAGTCATAAAGAAAATGCTGGCAACTACTTCGGAAATTGTTATTCTGCTAAACTCTTAGTAGTTTTGCAGACTAACGAATACATGTAGATTGACCAAATTTCACGAGTTTCTATTTGCACTCGTATATAAAAAATGTAACATTTGGAAAATATTCAGTTCTTCTCCTTCCGAGATGTCAACCTCAATTTGTGTATTTCAATTTCTAAGAGCGTGACTTAAGGAAAAAATCAATATACGAATAGTCCCAGTCACAAATCAATCCGAAGCGAGTGTCCGCACAGACTCTCGACCATCAATTTCTCAGTTTTGACTTTGACAGGGCATAAGTGGCACTGATTCGACCAGCCACATTTCTCTGGCAGAATCATTTGAGGCAGGCGTATAGAATAGGCAGGGATTCTTGATTCATAACTGAAACGATCGCCAGTATCCATTGAAGTTGGGCTGGCCAGGGTCGGATAACGTGGGGTGCAGCGGCCCAGGCGCAGTAAAGCATCGTTTGTCGAGCCATTAGACAGACGCGCGCGGCCACTATATTTCTGTAGTTTAATTTACTGTGCAATTTTTACGGTGTGTGTCCGCGCAACATCCATGTCGCGCTCAATTTCCACCTTCTCCCTTTTAATCCCCTTCACCCCCTCGCAGCTACCCCACTTTTGCTCCTGTTTCTCCCTCTCTGTCTCTTTGCGCCTCCCGGGCTTTTTTTAAACCGTGCCATCGTTCTCCATTTGAAAGCCGGCTGTATTTTATGGACGCGTTAATTTTGCGAATGATCATTCCACCTAATAAAATTATCAATCGCCTACTCTGCCGCGTACTCCAGCTTCCCTGGCTTCTTCTCTGACTATGTGTATATCGTGTGATATGTCTCTTTTTCTAGCTTGTTACCGCGCGGTTCCCTTTTCACCAATGATTTGGCGTTTCATGTCAATTCGTGCTGGCACACGCGCGTGACTGCCTGTAATTTGTAAAGGGCAATTTGTTACACTCCAGATTGAAATGGATTAATAAGAGCAGGGTGGAATGTGTCGGGCTGTCTTAAGTGGCGTGCGTGTAAATCGATCTTAGGAATCCGATGTTTGTGATTTTTAATGGGTCGAATGGTGAAATATCGAATGATTGTACGAAGGATTACCAGGAATTAATATTGGAAAGCAATTGTTTGCGGAATTGTTTATGCGGTTATACGTTGTAATCGAGAGGAAAATTATTCATATGTCTGTTTGCATTTCCTGGCCTGGAATAATTTCCAGCTTTTTTCTGCCAATGGGAGGACCAGCTCCCATAGGACCTGTGGACCAGAACCGCGTGTATTTATTGTCAAGGAAACGCGAACAACAAATATGACAGCGAATAGGTATTTGTCGACCACTTAGTCGGAATGAAATAGGTAAGGGAACAATGTCGATATCGAGAAATACCGCGACACGACTCTATTTACAGTGCAGCTGTTTGTCGGTAATACGTTAATTATTATTAATTACACTTTTGTTTGCACGGCAATATTTGCGGGTAATTTACTTTGTGTTATTTGGAATACCGTGCGGTGAATATGGCATGAACAATTACAGAAATATGTTATAGAAGTTTCGAGGGATCGCGGAGAGAAAAGACTCGAATTTGGGGTGCAACTTTGTCAATTATATTACTTGGGTTCAAATTAAATTTATAGAGTACATAGAATTGTATGCAAACCAAAGAGAAGTAACCGCGGAAGTTTCTGTAAATGACTAGCAAGATGGCAAGAGATTGACTGTAAAGATGAAGTGTAGATGGGGCACGTCAACTTCCTCCTTTCGTGCTGTGAGTAACGAAAAAAGGAACTGGCAGATAAAACGTGCTGGATCGGGGTTAAAGGGTGAGCAGGCACCCCATATATCAAAAAGACAGAGCCAGGGGTGCGAAAGCAACGGGCAGGAACATTTCCCGATGGCTCGCTCGATAACACGCGACTCGTTGTTGAATTTGCATAATAGCCAAATTTTCAGCGAAGCAACCGCGTCGAACACGATGTGAAATGACCTGACAGAGCCTCACTTCAATGAGAGGTCATGAATGCAAATGAAAGAAATGAATTGCTCGGGGAAATTAGAAACCTATACAAGATCCGTAATACACCCATACATTTTCCTTTTATTAACCTTTCGTTAGGTATGTGAAAATAGAGTTCCCACTAAGTTTATTACACAAATGATAATAACAGAAATATAAGAACTACAAAGTATGAATTACTTGGCTATTTAGTCAAACGACAGACTGAAATGATATTCTTTGTTAGCAAGGAATAACGAGAATTCACTTATTAAAATTAAAAGTACCTTTGTAATTTTTAAATACTTTAAGAAGAGTATAACGAAATTTAGAGCTTAACGCGACATTCGATGCTAAGCAAGCTTTCTAAACTACTTTGAAGATCAGCACCCTGAAATTGCGACTAAGCGGATGCTGATACAAATTCAGTGCCTCGTGGAAGCGGCGGCGGTGCTTTAATCCATTCTTGCTTGGCAGTAAAGGCGCACAGTCAGCCGTGCCGAATATTTCCCAATGACTCGCGCGGCACTGCCGGCGTCCTCATAGAATTTGCATAATTCCTGAATCTCCTCCGGCCGAACGACGACGGAGTGACGTGAATAGTAGTGACACATGCGTATGCGTCCTGGGAGGGTCCGAGCTGGGGTTGGGATCAACTCTGCTATGACTATCAAGTCCTTCATGAATGAACAGCACCTTTTTTTAAATAGATTTAAAATCCTAGAAAATCGCGTTTGTCCTAGATCGTCCTCAAATTGAACAATTCGTTCGCTACCGCTCGTCGTACCAATATTACTGCTTGAAAAGCCACTTTAATATTAAACCTTTTTAGCAGTCTTTAAAGTTAAAGTCTTTAAAGATGCTAAATGAATTTCAAACCAGACTAACATATTGGATGACAGGTCGTTCAATCGAATGAATTATCAAACATACAGCACTCCAAGTATTTGAATAATAATACAAAGATGAAAGTAGTGAATTCATATCTATAAACAGATTTAGGATAACTTCGTGACGCGAATTGTATGGCAGCTCACGAGATACCTAACCGGGATGCTTCCCGGGAGAGGGTGGGGTGAGTGGATGTCAGTGCTCGGGAAGATATTGCGGTTTAAACGGCCGGAAAATTGTCCAAACGGCCGTGGCGCATAATTTCGACGTAGCTTAACGGCAGTCGACTTCGCGCCTTAGCCTCATTAGGTTACACTCCAGTGACGTGTCTCGCTAGATATTAGAACGCCCGGTGACGCTACTCTATCTCCCATCTTCTTTGTCCTTGTGATTAACGTCACTTCCTCTTGCCTCCCTTGCATATATGTCACGACAAGGGATCATTTCTCTTGAATGAAATGATTTATTAACGAATCGTTGCTCTCCTTACATTCTTTCATAATTTACGGTTTCTTTAGCGTTTCAACACAATGTTCGAAATATTCAATTGCAAGACTATTCGCAACACCTTCCTCGCTCCCAACGCAATCCATTATTCCCAATGGATCCGGATGCATTATTCCAATGCATTAGTCTCTAATGAGCGTTTACCAACGCGATGGAATACTACTCGGCGCGTACTGCGCCTGGCCCGCCGTGATCCTCCCCCCCGCGGGCCTTTGAAATCCCGTAATTTTATCGGAGTTCCGTTTTACGGCGCGTGTGCCGTCTAACCGAGTGACAGGGAGATTGTTACCGCGGCTACGAGATTGCTAGGTTTTACTGTCTCGCCCGCAAATACCGAGGAAACAGAGCTCAGAGTCGCGTCCGATCGTCGGTTAGGGCACAACTTGATTCTCGAGCCCGGCGGCGGCCAAGCGGTAATCACCAATCAGCCTCCTCGCTTCCGAAAATCAGGGATGATTGGCCAGGAAAATGAGCGTTTGTGGCGGATTAAAAGAGCGGAGGGAAGAGGGAGAGTGTGTGTTGGTACAGGAGGAATGCCAAGCTAAACAAGCGGCAGCGGATGCTCCGCCACGTACGGCTCGCTTGCGTTCCTGCGGTGTCATAAAACCAGCTCGTGGCCTGTAATTTGTAATGAATACCGCTCTAACTAGCCATCCACGCGGGCTCGCGTTCTCTCTCTCTCGTTCTTACTCTCTCTCGCTCCCTCCGGCTGAACGAGAGCGTGTGTCCGCGGGACTTGACGAATTGCGAAGCGACGCAGCATCACAGTACGGGTCCAGGCAACCCGGGATTTGTATGCAGCCGCCTCTTGGGGCTGCACGCCGCCTAAATCAGGCGATAGAAACACCCATGATGTCTATTCAACTCGGCATCCGCATTTGTCCGAAGATTCGCGACACCCTGACCCCTCCACCTCCCGATTGATTATTAATTTCATCGTATTAAAGTCGACACTGTTTTGCCCTCAAGCCCGCACTCACGATGAGAACGCAAACGGATTTTGTCGAGGAATGTTACTTTCTTTGAGTCTGACTTTAAGCATCATAGTTGACGGGAAACGGAGAGACTGAGTGTACGTGTGTGATAGATACTCCAGACAGAAAAGAAAGTAGAATTCGAACGAAATTGATTTTGGAGACTAATAATGGGTGGGTTGGCTGAAGTTTATTGGTAAATAAAAGTTTTAATAAACGATGGTTATAGTAGGCGTCGAATTTGTCCCGGTATTTGATTGGCGTATCTGAAAAGAAATGAATTAAATACTGATCGTTTATATAACAACTTGGTATGGTTTGTTTTGAAAAAAGTGCAAGCGGGGTATTTGCTTTTAAATTTTCGTCCGTCGTCCAGCAGCGAACTCAAAAAAGCACGGGTTGATAGACGCGCGCCCACACGCGCATCGATCCCTATGAAGACAGGATAATTTGTCAGTGAATCATTTTAATTATATTTCACAAACAGCGATAATGAGGGTGGTGGCTGAAAAGATGTTTTCTCTACCTCATTTTCCGTATATTGTCCAGGCGAGTAGCGCGGACAGGGGCTGGGGCGCACTGATACTTGACCGCGACCCTTCTATTTACGCACCTAAATCATGCGACGGACCCGTCCATTATGTAGCTCCATTCATCGGACACTCGAATCGCGCCTCGCACGATCCTAATCTCGATATTGCATTATTATTATCCCTCCCCGAAAATACGCTGTCACTCGATAGTACCGATATCGTGTGACGTGTCACATCTTTCGCCATTAGACGCCCGGCCAGATAAGGTTTCGCTCTCGTCCCCTCCAGCAAGATCATTTCAGCCAACGCCAGAGAGAGAGGAGAGAGCGAAAAGCTCTCCCTGATGTTACTATTTGGTGTCATCGTGCAAGCATAATTAAACTTTAACGGCATTAATTAGCGGCTGTCATACTGGACGCCTTGTGTATTAGAAACACTGTTTTCCTTTTAGTTGTATTTGATGAATAACGCGAAAGGATAAAATGATCATCAGTTTATCGCGCTTAAGTAGGAAGAGTACATAAGTATTGCAGTTGTTCTTTCATCAAGTAATAGTTTTTATTTTGTTGTGGAACCAACGCGTTGAAGAATGCGAGAGATTAAAATGATTTCTATTGAATTCGTGGCACTCTCTATGAAAGAGAGTATTGTTGAGAGTTATTTCGTTGTTTGCGACACAAAGGTTTCGGTGACAACTAGGAACTACCGGACTGAAGATATCTCTGTTGAAGCGAATATAAAGAGAGACTCCCGCGGATTGGCTACGTATGCACAGAAATCTTTTCATATGCACATGTCTACATTTCCACATTCTTTGAGTGAGTGGAATATTCGAGATCGCCGGTCCATACAGAGAACATCTTAGGGAGGACAAAAGCCACCCTTTGCCACGGTGGGTGTTCTCACCTCTCGCAAAGTTGCCAGTAGGCGCGCGCTCGTGCTGCCTATCTCGAAAGCCACCCCTTTCGACGAAAACAGCACGCTTGCCGCGGCTGAGGCCGAGCATATTTTCATCTTTTTCTCAGCGCGTCGGGGTGCAGCGCCTTCCTCCAGGCAGAGGAGGGATCAAAAACGCGCGCGCATATACCGCTCGCAGTTTTCGGTTCATTCCCTCGCCGACACTCCGGCAGCCCGGTGGTGTCATTCCGTACAGTTTTGAGAGTTGAATTCAAAGAGCTCGTGCAAGTAGGCGAAGCAGAATTAGGAACGCATTGAAACCAATTATGAGTTTTGAAATATACTTTAGAATTGGTTCTAAGCCAAACCTTTATTTGAGGAAATGAACATGTAGACCAGGATTATATGGGAATAAATCTCCCAACATGAATATTGTACAGGTTTCCTGTAATTGTTCAAAGTTTGATAAATTTATTTTGCTTCCCCTCAAAACTACATGTCACAGTCGCAGTATTATAATACAGTACTACGAGTAGATCATTACTCCAGCTGAACCAGTAGAATCCTCCAATTCATAATATCCCATGACCGTTCTACACCGTAACAGTTGCACACATTTTTCTCTAGAACAAATCTTCCGAATCCTCTCGGATGGACTCTCTCTGGGGTTAAGTAAGTTGCATTCTCGCGCGAACTAAGTACCATGAAAAGAGCGTAACACGCAGAGGGCTGAGCCTCGGCGACACTTGGGGGAGTGCGGCGGTGGTTGGTGTCGTCGTCGGTGCGGGCGAGGCCGAGGGAACAAAAGCCCGAAGACGTGCCGGCGCGCCTTACTTTCGCGAATTTCTATCAGAGTTTGCCGGCGGAAGCGGCGAAGAGGGTCCTCTCACGGGCATCCTTCCGCCGGAGGGCGGGAGGGTTGGTGGTGGTTGCCTCTGGTGCTGGCCTTCCTGTTGGGTGGGACAGCGAGAGACGTGCGGGGCGGGGGTAGAATCCTAGTGGTAGAGAGAGGAGGCTCTTCACTCCCTGGCAGCGTTCGCCTGGCATCGGGAGCCCCCCGCTGCCCTTCTCCCCCTCCTCCCTTGGTCCTCGTGGACAGAGAGAGCCTCTCCCCGATATACCGGGGACATATAGGTGTCTCGTCACCGTATCACCTATCCACCCCACCCTACCCCCTTCGCGGAGAGGGCGCTCCCGAATAGTGCCGGTGCCACTACGAAGCAACGCGCGCTCACAGCTAGAAGCGTCGGGGGGGACGAAAGGGTAGGGTATGGAGGGAGAGGAGGAGGTTGTGGAAGGAGAGCGTGGGGGTGCAGCGGAACGAGGGCTGCTTCCCGACTACCAGCACGGTGCCGCCGGTGCGAGAGCGAGAGAGGACGCGGGGTGGTTTTCCACGAAAAGGGGGCGCGCAAGCGCGACTCGAAATCAAGTCGCAGCCACTCCCGATCGCCAATGACCGAGCAACATGATCCCCGAAGCGATCCTACCACCGCTTCAGTCTATCGTCCGCATCCGCATACCTAACATCCACCTCGAGACCGAGCTCTGCCTGCCACCCCGGCAGTCGGCTCGATGACGCGCGTGTCGGACTTGCTACTCTCTTGCGCTCGCCTCTCATCGCTAGATTATTCTGACACTCTGCTCAGATCGTTTCCGAGTTCAATCGGCCCCTTCGATTGATCTCGCTCTCTGTCTCTAGTTCGGATCTCCTGCTTGTCTCACACTTAAGGGTGGCCTGCCGTGTGTCACCTTCTGCCGGACGATAAGTCTAGGTAAGGCAACTGATTTCTCGGACAGGACCTATGAACTGTCGTGGGTTTATTTCTCTCGTTGGTTCATGATTAGATTGTCCTCTGGCACGATTTATCTGCCCCGGTTTCTTACGATTGTAAGGTGATTGATTGAATTTGATATTGTTTTGTAGTTGTTATTCAGAGAATGGAGTTTGACCATTTTTCTTTATGGTTACGGTGTTCTATGGGAGAATTTGTGGGATTTGGTTTGATACGCGTGTTGGCGTATCGCTGTAACAACGTTTTTCAGTTTGGGATCGCTCTCTAGCTTGTTGCTCGAGCACTTGCCTCCGCTACGTGCTCTACGCCCCGAAGGTACTTGTTGCTAACTCTTAAAGCTGGCGGTCTGCCCCGTTTGCTCCCCTCAACTCCTAATCGATTTGGAATGAACTTAACGTTACTTTGTTACGAAATGCGCCGTAACACCGATATCCTGCCCGGCTTCATCCCTTTTACAATTGCAGCTGGCATCGAGTTCCCGGTTATCGGATAACTTTTTCAATGTAACGCGACACTCCAGTGAAATGTTACACTCCGGGCGAACGAAAAGTTTCGCGCTGCCACTAGATATTTCGAGTTCTTAGGAGAGCCAGCCGTCTCCCTCGTTAACGTGATTCAGAGGTTCAAGTTACTACGAAAGCTTTTCATTTCCACTTTCTCTGACGGTGCCGTCCTCCTTCGGCATCTCTATAGAGATTAAAACAATTATACTTGAATCCCAAGGGCCATCGACGTCTTCTCAGGGTTCGACTGTGAGAGCCCTTCCTTTCAGAGTAACGTAGGGTTTCTCTTTCGGAAGGTTCTCGCATTTGAAATTGCCTTGTCCGTTTTAAGGAAATGGGCTGCGCCCGTGCCTTGACTTGTTGACCGAAGTGGATAGCAAGCTGATTGGGTGTTCACCGATTAGTTGTCGGGGCGGAAGGCACACCTGCCTCTCCCGGTGTGGTAGGATGCGGGTATATATGCACATGACGCGTCACGTGGAGTCGCCAGGTTGCTCCGACGATACGTAGAGCCGCGAGTTGCACGTGACATTTGGTCTACCCATAGAACGAACGTCGAGTCGCTCGCAAAAAACGGCCGCGAGTGGGGAAAGCGTGCTTGAAACCTGTGCAACCGCGGTGACACGCTCCGTAATGAGCGACTTCCAACGCGTTCGGTCCCCCGCTTGCGCCACGGCTCCACTACTGCTGTCTGACCAGTCCGGTAAGTTACTACTTAAACCTCCTTTTCTCCTCGCTAGCAATCACTGCGCTGTACTTTGCTTAATACTAGAAAATCGAACATTAATTTCGTATATTCACGTATGACTTCCTCTACTTCTAAATTAGAGTGTTTACTTGTAAATAAATTAGTATGGAATAACATAATTTTTATCCATAAGAAATAGAAAAAAGCATGTCAAAAAATCTCTTAAAGGTTTCTGCAATTTCGAGTAAGAGAAAATGTAGATGCTTTGAGAGTTTGATTGTTTTAGTGTTAATTTACAAATGACACAAATAGTGACTGAAATACACTATCGAATTTTCAGGATACATTTTTAAATCTTTAAATTTTCTTAATTACAAAGCAATTTATTTTTAAGTATCCGCTCGCTGCATGTAACACCTTAGAGAACTTTATAATCGCCGCCAAGATAAACAATGTTTCTGATTGAAAGTCTCAATTAGAAACTCTAGATTGTCTTCGGATGATTTTAAAAATTTACTTGCGTTTTTTTATAAGAATTCAACCAGAGTATCAGGTCTTTTTGAAGTAACATCTAATAATTGACTAACCGTACTGAATAAATTCTTAATGTGCAAATGTAATATTCAACATGATTGTCAATTCGACTTGCATTTCTCTTGTACGTGAAAGCCAAAGAGATTGACTAACATGCCGAAAGTGGAGGTCGGGATGAAAGTTAGTAGCAGGTACGAAGACCTTGGTTGTAGACGTCGCATTAAAACGGGCCAGCGAAAACTTGCGTCGCGACGCGCCGCTTTCGGCCTCTCTATTATCAAAGAATATCGTTAGAAACATCGTGAAACTCCCGAAATTCACTTTGCCGGGATATTTCGTTGTCGCTGTTGCCAGTTGGCTTTCAGTCTTTCCGCTCGGCTCGCTCAACTCCCTCTTTCTTCCCTCTCTCATCCGCCAACTCGGCTGACTCGAATCATATTTGCGCGAGCGTTTACAATTGCGTTTCCACGCTTATTTCGCTTGGCATCTTGCCTCGGCAAGGTCAAGACGAGGCCAGCAACTTCTCCCCGAAAAACTTTTCATTTCCCTGTTTTTCGAGTGTTTAAAATTACAACTCGGATTCCAATCTGTCTCAATTTGTGAAACGGGTTACGCATTTTGTAAAGAGGATGTGCTATGAAGTCCCTGAACAGCACGAACTCTCTGATGCTATTATACTAGGTATTCATACAGTTCTGTAATTCAGAACTCCCGACAAGTTATTACTTTCACAGAAAGTACAATCGGGATAGTACTTGAAAGAGTCGATCTGTTTTCCTCGTTACAGGCATTGATAAAAGATCGGCAGGCATAAAAGGCCGGGTATGAAATCTTCCCATGCATTTAATGCCATTGGAAGCGATTGTTAGCTTGATCGAAGTGAACAGAGCGAGCCGAGAGAGCCTTAAGTAAACTTGAACTCGGTACAAAAAGGGCCGCCTTTGGTTCCGCAGCAATCCTCGATAGTCGCGTAGCTACCGGAAGTAGCAGGGGAAAAAGAGAGGGCGAAACATGAAAGCACTCGTCGAAATAAATCACGCTCTTCTAAGTAGCCATAATCGCGAATGTTTAAGGCGAGCTCGCAATATTCTGATTGCGCCTTTCACCGAGGGTGAATATCTTCGCGCGAACACCGCTCTTTCTCTCGAGGCTACGAGAGTGCGGCATATGCGTGAATCTCTCTCGAGCGGAGAGGAAAGAGCCGAGCGGTGGCAGAAGAGCGAGAGAAGGAGGATTTTTATTTTGTCGCGTGTCATTCGACTCGACTCTGCAGCCATTAGCCCTTGCTTCGGGGCTGGTTTCAACTCCTGTAAAGGGGTGGGTGGTTTACCCTGCCGTCTGCTCGAAGCCTCCGCCGCGCCTCATTGTAAACTCAACTTTCTTGAGTGCTTCGTGAATGGCCCATGGTATACCTTACGGAACTGCTTCTTACCTCGCTTCATTAACGTACCATCCTCCCGCGTGTACACACCCCCGACTTTGCCTACCGGATCATTGGAAACTTACACGTGTATTGTACCCGCAGCAGTAGTATTCTAATATTACTTGTTATCGATGCGCTTCGATAACCGACGCGAACGATCGCTCGGTAGAATTTTCGTGTATACTATCGGAAAGGGGAATTTAAACATAATCGTATTTTTATTCGAATAAAAGTTAAAAGGAATCGCATTGGAACTACTGTCGGGATTTATGATATTCGAGACACTGGACTCAGAAAGTAGTCATTCCGATGGATGTGATTTTTCCCGGCGTTAATTAGTACGCTCCGGTACATTATTTCGAAGGAAAAGAAAAGGCGAGGGATCATTCTTGCACAACAGCACTGCGAGGAATCAGTAGTGACAATGGGGTGGTAGCAGAGTCGGGAAGTAGAACTCGAATTTCACAGAGCGCCCCGAGCCATTAGTAGCACAAGGGGAACAAGTACAAGCTGTTCCATTTTTCATTCGGCTTTTCATTCGCGCTCAGCAACGCCGCCGTGCTCTCTCTCTCTCTCTCTCTCTCTCTCTCTCTCTCTCTCTCTCTCTCTCTCTCGCCGCAAACGCGCGTCGGCCGGTATTTAATTATAACGGGGAAACTTAATAGGACGTGCGTGTACTGTGCGCGCTCGAGTGTCTCGGTCATCGTCATTTGCGCGCGACAAAGTCTATCCCGACGGGAAACGGATCCTTTTGGCCGGCCGGAAAAGATTAAAGAAAATCGATTGTCCGCTCGGGCCGCGCGCCGCTTGGGAGTGGGAAAGCCGCAGGTGTTGCGGTCGAGAGGCAGGTAAGCCTCTGCGTAATTTCTGGTATCGAGTGAAACCGAGATAGAGATGAAGCCGCGAAAGCCCCGACAGCCGCGAAAGAGAGACGGAAAAGGGACAATAGAGAGGGGAAGAGAGAAAGGGAGAGAGACGACGACACACAGAGGGAGCGAAATGTTTAGTGATTAATACCACGATAAAGCGAATAAAGACTCTACGCCCCAAGTGACAGCTGACATTACCGAGCAGTATAGTCGAGCCTATTTCTACGTCCAAGTGATAACTTATTAACAAATGAACTTTTCGCTAATTGCTTCCGTGTATTGACTTGTTATAGCTTATCGAAGAATTAGTTTGATCGCTCGGGATTTACTGTTGAACTAATGTTCTGTTTTTAAAGAGTAATACGTTGGCTCTTGGAAATTTGTCTGACTTAGTCGCAGACGAAGCGATCATATTAAATATTAACCGTGAGTTCACGGTATTCACGGTATTGAAACACGCTATCCTCAAACAATTCCGACCCTTCGCCGAATCATTTACATACGAAAAGCACCGGCACAGCTCGGAGCATGGTCAGAATCGTTTTACACTGTGAAAAAACTGTAAGACGACACTGATCTTATCGGCACACGTGTGCGAGAACAGAGGCTGTGAAGAGGCGTGCGAGACAGGACGGTTAAGTCGTTAAAGCGTCTAGAGGTGGATGAAATGGTGGGGAACGGTGGGGAAGGGCCAATCGCACGTTCTCCGTCACAAAGAATACTTGCAAAGGAATTCAGTCGTCGGTCAATGATCCTGAGCGAAGGGTCGTCCTGATTTTTGTGAGAATAAAATCAAAACGAATCTTTTCAATTTCGAACAAATCTAATAGTATTTCTTTAAAAGGCAAACTGTTAGCATTCGAATACATCGATTTAAATCGTCCTGATATTTATGAGATTAAAATCATAGCAGATATTGTTTCTATTTAGGCAACAGTTATAATAGTATTTCTTTAAAACGATCATTCCCAATACTCGAGTACATCTACCGATCGCGAGAATTAGCAAGAGTAATACGTCAATTCCGCTCGCCATTAGTATCTCGTGGGGCAAACGTGCGTCGCGTTTCAATGAGCGGAAACCAAACGATATATCCCCGTCTGTTTGCTCTCGGTTCTCGGCGGAAGGACGCGGGGGGCATGCCGGAAAGTAGCGGGGCATAAGGAACACAGAATCGAGGGTGGGCTCTCTGTCGTGTATACTCGGGCTGATACGCTTTTGTCGGGTGTGTCGTGGCCGGAAAAACGTGGAAAGCCGTTTGAGCCTATCGGCGGTGCGCGCGGCCGGTAAAGCAATTTCGCAGCGGGGATCAGAAAGCAGCTTTAGCAATAAAGCTTGGGCCGGTGGAAGAGCGCGATATTATTTAATGCTCGGCCAATCGTTCAAGGGTCTCTCGGTGTGTGTGCGTGAGTGCGCACTCGTGTACTTGTCACCCTCCTCCCGTGAAACCCCCGCGTATGGCACTTGGTGTCTGTGCGAGGGTGTATGAGTGTGTTTGTGGATGGGGTGCGCGTATATGTGGGCGCGCGCGCGTGGGTGGGTTGGACCACCTGCAACGGGAGCGATACCGGAGATATTGAAAAATTCACGGGCCAACAACCTGGTCAGGTATGAAATATTTTTTGCCCGCCTCCCGCCGGCCTCCATTTTTCTTCCCTCCTTCATCCCCCTCGCCGGCAACATACCCCTCGCGGTGCCACGCACCCCCTCTTTTTCCGCGGAGAGCGAAACATTTTTGGCCGGCGGAAATTCGCCGTCGCTAATGAAGCGTCGATCTGTAATCGAGTGCATTAGGCGCGCGAGTGCCTCTGTGATGTAATTACCCGGCGCAGCGCTAATTGACGCGTGCACCCACGTAACCTCTCCTCCACCATCCCTCTCGGGCTCTCCTCCCTCCGGGTGGTAGAGTCTCGTCGGGCAAATATTTGTAAATAGCCTCGGCCTGCTTTGTTATTCGCTTTGCAGCGGGGCTTTTTATTAGCGGCACTCTCCAGCCGAATTCGTCGCTCGCCGCCCACTTGATGCGAAAATCGCTGTAACATATTTTTAATTCATGTCTCGCGTGCGCGCGCGCGCGTGTGTAGATCTTTCGAGTGATCGGAGCTCGAGTGGAGTGCCTTTGCAGCAACGATTTTCCGGGGAATTTCTGGACACACGCCTGCCTCCCTCGCCCCGGGATACGTTTGCACCGAGTGTTGTTAAGCGAACGTATTAATATTTATTTGAAAATTCCCGGGAAGCAAGCCCGAGAGGCAATAGCACGTTAAGTGCTTTCATTAGGTGCTTATTACAGATTTTCAGATCGGTAGAGAATTCCCATACGCGATGTATTACGTTTACGTATATTAACATTGCAGTTCTTATTATTTTGAGTCGTTGAATGACAAAGCGTACTTGAATGAGATTGTTTCACTCGTGGATAAACGCAGTAGCGGAGAGGCGCGGAATCAAAAAACCCATTAACAATTTTAACATTTCCGATTCCGGGCTGAAGCAAGAATTACATTCTAAATATTTCCAACACCGGCGTCCCGCCGGGCGTGTTAGCGTACAGAAATGCGAGAAATTAAAGTTTCAGCGCTGGTTGGTAGAAGCGGGTGGGCGGGCGAGAGCGAATGCGCCCGGAATTTCGCAATCGCAAAAAGTGGGTGTATGTTAAGTAGACATACGAGCAGTGTGTTGCTTCGTGTTCCATTAGAGGAACGCCGAGTGTAGTTACAAATGAAGTATGCGTGGCGGAAGGCTGGATAAATATTTAAACGAATTAACGCGAACGACTGCGCGGGCGTTGCCGCCTATCTGTTAATTCAAGTCGCGAGTTAAAAAATTAATTGTCCCACCGCAACCCGAACGAGCATCCACACACACTCGCGCAGATATACTCGCCGTTAAAACCCCTCTCGAAACATGGTTATTGCCCGGAGCATAACAAATTTGCTAAGGAGAAAAAGAAAAAAAAGCGGCCGGAGACATTAAGCGCAGCTCAAAGAGAGAGAGCGGGACATAATCAGAGATAATTGGGTGCCGTTTAATCGGCTTCTTTGAGAGATCCCGATTCTTTCTTCAGACTGTTTTTAATATCGGGTATTACAGAACAACTGCATAAACGCTTCGCTCTCCTTTATGCGGCGATACGCAATCCCATTAAAAGGCCCCTGTGCAAGCTTTTTAATAAGCAATATAGCTTTAATCTGTCACAAGGTCTTCTCGTCCAATTAATTCTAGACTATCTTTGGATTTTTCTTGAGTTTCTTTTCATCTACTCAAAGCTTCAATTAATGTCTTCGACAGGCTAAAAACCCAGTGGGTGTTGAAATCTTCATTAGCCACGGCGCTACAGCACTCGGAGGAAGTTTTTCCCTGAAAGGATCAATGTGGCGCGTAATGCGCGAGGCCGAGAATCCTGGAAATCCTTCCATTCGCAAATAGAAATCGTTACTCCCCGACACGTACACATAACATCCACCGTTTCGCACAAATATTTGGCTTCGAAGTTAGCATCGCAGAGAGGTATTGTTACTTTCCTTCATACGGCTTTCGCTCCGTTAGCGTCCATTTAGTTGCGGGACTATCCGTCACTCGAACTTTTCACCCAGGCTTTTCCCTCACGGGCCTTGCTAACGCAGTGGCGGTGGCGGTGGTACGCGCGCTCCGCTTTTCTGTCATCCGTGCTTTGCTTGCGTTATGATTTCCCTTTCTCTCCCCTTGGCGGCGGAGGTTGGTCTGGCTCTCTGCGGCTCTGGCAGAGCCGTTGCTCCCTTTCTCCGTCCTTCCCTCGTACGTGTCGGACGGTGCGGGTAAGAACAACACGTGCCGTGCACGAAGAGCCTCTTGTAACGTCATGTTTGCCAGTCGAGTACAGCCTGTACACCGGGTATATCGGCCCCCGGGGAGAAGCCCAGCACACCCGCCCTGCCTCTCTCCACCCTTTACCTATGCCTGGTCTCTGTGTATCCTCTTGCTCTCTCTCCGTGTATGTATTTATCACTTTAACAATTAGTTTAATTGTTTGTACAAGTGGAGAGAACGCGAGACCGCGCGCCGCCGGAGTCCTCCGTGCTGTCTCTCGCTCCCTTGCTCTCTCTCTCCCTCTGCACGAGAGCCTCTGACACAAGTTAGCATCCTCTCGGACCTCCATTTGCGGATGAAAATTTCAACGCTGTGTGCGCTTCCCATCGCCTCTAGTAGAGTCCGCTAATGGCGGGGAAATACGTCGCCGGAAACAGCTGTTTCGTCGGTAGAGACTCGTCGGTACAAAGCTATACTACCGCGTCAGGGAAGCAAACGGTAGGCGAAAAAGTCTGGCGGAATGTAATGGTTTAAGGAAATAATTGCAGTCTCACTTGGAAAGTAGAGAGCCACTGGAATCGGGAGGAGGCGGGATTGAATTAATTCGTGCTAATGCGGGAATAAAGGGTGGGAGAATTTTTAATCATAATTTGATCTCTGACGACAGTTGTATTCCACGGTGGAACCTGAGGTTCCCCGGTGTTCTCACTCGGAGGGGCTGTCGAATGTTTTTACGTGCAGCGGAGCAGCCTCCCTTGTACCTCCTCCTAATGAAGTTACATGAGCGAGCAAGTTGGGCTCCTTTAACGAGTTCATTCGGGAAACGAATTAATAGGTGTTATCCCCGCTGATAGAATTTAAGTAACGAGATTAAAACTAAAGGACCCTTTCCCGCCAGGGCATTTTCACAGCACCCTCTTCGGCGACGTCCTCGTCTCGGTTTGACGATGTATAATAGGACCATCGAGAATCTTTGATCCGCGTTACGTTCTACCAATCGTATCATCGATTGTACGAATATTTAGCTGTCCAACCCGGGGAAGAATGCAATATTTGCTTTAACACGAACGGCAAAATAATTTCGTACTTTCATATCATACTAGAGCTAGTATCATCCCCAAATATTAATTCGTGTAATTAATAGAATACTCTTGAGCTGTAGACGTAATGAATTCGGACGATATTACAAACGTCCAAGGAGGATTTGTATTTTAAACTCCTTTATTTCAATGAAGGACGAAATAAGATAGTTGAGGGGTAAGCAAGGAGTCTGCAGCACTTTGCTTGCAGGCCAATAATTTAGATCGTTAAGGTCAACAGATAGGGGGGTGAAGGGCGGGCGGGCCATTGGTCGTGGTTAAGGGCTGGCGAGTAACTCGGAATTAGGATTAAAGGTGGCCAAAAATTAAATCCTTATCTCGTGGCGGCGACGAGGCATCCTCACCCTTATTCCTTCTACTCGGCAAGCTCCTGGAGAGTGAAAGGGGTGAAACGGGAGAGGGGTCGGAAGGAACCGCTGAGGGAAGAAGGAGCAGTTCTTAGACTCACCCCGCTGCCTGGAGTGTGAGACTCGACTCTTAATCTGGCGCCAGCGCTGCAATTTCTTGCCATTAGCGGGCTCCTTCTGCGATTAAACATTTGCATAATCTCGCCCGGCACTTGTTATAATTCGGAAGCATAATGTATACATATATATACGTATATACATTTGGGATCGGGCGGTGTCTCTCCCAACTTGGAGCGAACTGGTAAATTCTCATCGTTTAGACTGCCACTTTATTAGGGCGAAATCTGTTTCGTCCGCTTACATTTCGAGATTTTATTCGTTTTTTAATACTGTAAATTCGTTATTAATGCCATAATCCTGTTCGTGTACCTATCAAAAAATCTATGGGCAGTATAAGTCTTTAATAGAATTTTTATTTGAGTTTATTTACTCGAGTGTGTGTTTGACAGAGTGTCATTAAGATATAACTTTATTAGTTTTTTGTATTTAATTACCCGACTAGATGAAGGACGGCCTTTTTCACGGGGTATCTCCCGCGTCTACCGGGCAGAGATTACGTGCGCGTATTAATGAGAGGTAATGAGATTTGCGAGAGAGGCCGGCGTGGAAATACTGTCGGTGTTACGCAATCCGCAGATGTCGGACGGGTTGCGTAACTTTCGAACTGTAACGAGCATCAATGGCACTCGATGGGAAAACGGTCAGCGCGCAATTATGTAAAACGATTACAGTCTAACAAAACCCCGTCGCTCGGCCGAGCCAGCATTCAATTCACGTTTTTATGTAACCGAGACCTCCATTTCGGTTTTATTCAGTTTTATTCTCGAAATGTCGAACCCCAAAGATAGTATGACATTTTGTAACAATGTTTGCCGACACTCTACGGTTCTTTTTTTAATTCATTCTTGGAGTAAATGCGCGAGTCGCGGATAGAGTTAAGCGTTTTGTTAGGTTGACGGTAAACGAGGGAACAAATTTTGGAAATCCTTCGCAATGTGAGACATAGTATTTGCTCAGCACGCTATGAAATTGCGCCGGGATCACTTTGACGCATCGATGCCTCTCAATAGCACTTGGCAGTGCGCCCACGAAACTTTCTTCGCCCTCTCCTTCATCGGGTTCGCGAAACTCCCTTCCATCGTGTGAATTCACCTTCGCACACTCTCGCAACTGCAATACACGTATCTCGATTCTCGTTATCACCTTGCAACACAGGCATCCGCACGTGCTCCATGAACACTCAGGGCTAAAGTTACTGAATCATACGAAGGTGGAATAAATCTTTTCGCTTCTATTAAAATCCTTCCAGTCACATTGAAAGTCGTATCTTCGATTGACGGACCTTCCATTTCACCGACGAGCCAACGCGCTAGGATTTATGTTATCAAAGCGCAGACACATGAATCAATGTAACATTGCACCGTCATTGAAACAATAGAACATTATCCGCACCGCGTTGCGTATCATTGTCCGACTAATTATCCGGGATTTCTTGGTAGATTGGTACATAGATTGCAATTTCGCGCAGCCCGGTTGCTCGTCTTTGGCAATGATTTTAGTTGGAATGCCAGCTTCGATGGATGTGTAGTCGGGCGGGTGGTGGTAGCGCGCGGTTATAACGTAGCTTTACAGTAGTTACGAGCTGGCTGCGATAGCTCAATCATAAGTCCCTCGTGCCCGCCAAGGGATTCGCTCTGATACCGAACAATATTACTGTTATAGTTCTCGGGAATTAATCGGGCTCGATTGAAGCCTCAAAACTGCTGACAGGTTCTACCGTCCTTGTCTCGCGAGACCCAACTACATATCAGCTATTTCGCCTCTCTTTCACCCTCTCTCTCTCTCTCCCCCAAGCAGCGCGACCTGACTTTAGCCGAGCGAGACCCCAGATTCTCTTTGTCCTTCTCTGTTTACCCATAATTCCTGCCACCTCCGGATATCGGCGAGAGCGCGCACTGGACGTCTAACATGCTGCTCGGATTAAACGCCGGCAATCTAGTTCTCGGCTGCTGGGATTTCAGGCCGGCCAAAGCACGAATTACTATGCGAGCAACGGTCACGCGTATTAATATCCGAGCGCGGAGGATTTCGAAAGGGCTGGGTTGATTCGAGAATGAGTTACGTAGCTTTACGTGATTACAGTTCTTTTGATTTTGATAATGATTTAGTTTTATGATTGCTTACCCTCTTAATGGGTTGCACTTTGGCTGTATGCTTCTTTAGTTTTTCTAGTTTTTTGATTTCTTTACTTTTGCTGCGATTTTATATTCACTTTTACATTGATTTTCGGGAGTATGAATCACTGATTGTTAAAATCTACGGGACGGATGGTTGAAAGCCATCAAAGGTGACGCTGCGAATAGAATATAGAGGAGAAACCTGTATGGGCAAAGATTAGTCTCCTATCAGTAACACTGGCGCGCCATCGTTTTTTTCAAAAACTCGGAAAAAAGGGCGCAGGGCCTCTATTGAAAGTGGTGCGCGGGTATATCAGCTCAATATACGTTGCCGCATGAACTGCGCCCGAAGGTAATAAAAGGGGGAAAAATGTACAGCTTAAAAGAGATATGTACGGCTAACTTACTGAAAAATCAGAGTTCGTACCTTTCTACAAATCCATATATTCGTCTTCGGTGAAATTAACTTTCCTGTAGGCTTCAAATCGAACGAGGTAATAATACTACTGATCGCACCCTCTCAATCGGTGATCAGCATGCAAATCTAGTAGAATAATAACTCCCAACAAGTTTCGTGAGTCCCGCAAATACGTAACGTAATACTTTTGTGTCCCTGAGTATGTGTGGCACGGGTGAAACGGTGCCAAAGAGCAAACGTATCGGGAGCGATATCCAGGAAGCATAAAATCCGAAAATCCGTTAGATCCGAGCGATTTCGCCGCAGTGCAGGCAGCAGCAGCAGCACCCTTTCCTCTTTCAACGAACCTCTTGTTCCGTCTTGCCGGAGCTTTCCTCAAAGCTTTCCCCGGTGCTGCTGTTGCTGTATTCTCGATCCCGTAGCCCGGAGGTCCTTGCGTTTTGCTTTCAACCCTCTGTAGCCGAAACTCAACACATTTAACACGCTCTGGCTTCCTGAACATCGGACGCGAAAGCCCCGCTAAGCCCGGAGCAAGCTGCCTCTCGCCACGGAGCCCCGATTTACGCCACGTGATGCTTCCCAAGTATAATCGCTCGCTGACCAATTGTCCCCGGTCCTCCACTAATCTTGAGCACCGGGGAGAATGATGTGACATGTTATTTTCGAACCCACACGCTTCGACAGGCTCTTCCCTATCAAATCTAGCTGAAACATTATTATCGGGCAACTAATTCCCACTTCTCAGATCACTAGTTATAAATCCATCGAGAATCACGGATAGAAAGTTGAAATGAATGGTTGTTGTTGGCTTAAACGATTTAACAATTTCGTTCAGTCGTTCATTCGCTCTTCGTCTCGCCCGTCCAAGCATTATCGATGGACATTGTTAATTGTATAATTTAATTATGAGAATAATAACAGTTTATGTGTTCGCAAATATCCATTGTTTAACTTTGGGGTTTAATACATTTAATATATTTGCCTTTAATACTTTGGAACATTGGTGGCAAACAGCATTAAATCGAATGATGTCGCGATTATCCTGGCAAAGTTGTCTAAATACGAGCGAATCGAACTTTCATCTGGCGCCGTGTAAAATCAGCCGGCAACATTTATCATCACCGTAATAAAGTAGTCGTAAATTATTTAAGCCGGTTTTCCATGGGAGCGGGCGCGCTTTAAGTTTCGTAAGTTTCTCTGGAGATTATTACGCGATCCTCGCGGCTCCTCCCCCCTGCCGGCATCCGGGTTGGCTGCGTGTCGTAACGGGAGTTTACATTTTATATGAAAGTTCACGCGAAACACGTGGCTGCGGCTGCGGCGGCGTAACCACGGCGAACATAAAGTACCCGCATAAAACTCGACTAATGTCGGACTGCCCCCCGGCGACCTTGATATCGAAAGTTCCCAGCGATAAACTCGGCGATGTATACGCGCCGTTACTGCGATTTTACTGGCACGGAAATCGGCGAATCATCAGTCAAAGCGCGCAATAGTTAATGAAAAGAAAAACACGATTATTCAGGGTGAATATTTTGTTTTAGTATAATAACGAGGAGCTGCGTTTCAAATCTTTATTGAGTAGTTTGTTAAAGTTTTAAGTAATTAAAGCACGTCAACAAGGGGAGAAGCGAATGGAAATTAATATGGTCATTGCTTCAAAATTGGGATCGCTTTGGAGGCGACACGCACATTCATCATTAGAGCAATTAAAGGCTGCACTTAAGGCGCGCCGTTGAGTTTATCCTCCGAAGCCGCAAGGATATCCGCCGCGCGCAATTAAGCCCGGGATTTATTAATCCTCTCCCAGCAGTCCCTGCTCAATTTTTCCCCGGGATAGACTCGAACGACGAGGACGCCCGGCAGAGAGAGAGATTCTCCCTTTTTTTCGTGTGCCGATATTTCCGGCGATCGTCCGGGCCGCGTGAGATTATCAGTAATTACGAAAGTTTCCCGAGGGTGAGATGGGAATCGCCGCTTCCCCGCAGAGTCACTGCCTCTCCGCCGTGGGTTATTAATCGGCAGTGAATAGTCAAGAAATGTCGATTTATCGGTTCTCCCCTCGTGGACATTAGCAGTGAACTTCGAGAGCTAAATGCAGTGACCTGTTGGTAACTGTAACGGCGAAGTACGATTGGATTGCTCCTGACACCCACCCGTCCCCTTAATTGTGGAGATCGAACCGTCGAAGAAGTGAGAGAAATGGTGTGTTTTTACAATTCTCTAACGCTTGTTTCCCCATTCTTTTCTAGACTTAGACCAAACTACTCGGCTAAACTTCTAGACTAAACTAGACTACTTTATTATAATTTTGTAATAGTCAGATACTCCTACTTTACAGAATCAATGAATCATTGAAAATTAGATCTTCACGTTTCCCATTATCTTTCCATAATTCTCACTCTCCAACATCTCAATTATTTTGAACGCTCAATACCAATGAGAAACTAATTACACCCTAGTATTGATTTGCTCATTGGGCCGGAGTTACATAGAGCATTGTTCGTACTCAGTTCGACCAATCTAGTCGACTGTGGCAGGTCGACGAAGTGGCGAAGTTTGCCCGGAGATTGCCAGGGGGGAGAGTGCGACCACTTAACACCGAATACCTTGGCCACAAATTTACCTTGACCTGATTACGCCTCCCATCTAAATTATCGGCATTGTCCGCACCTCTTGTCACGCCTGGCGTTGGGAATAACAGTTTACCACGATAGCACCTCGATCTACGTGCTGGCAGGTGGTAGCACCTGTGTGCATCGACCCCTTTGTTTTGTACCCGAAGAAACTTCGGTATCAGGGGCGGACTGCGATCGACAGGATCTCCTCCTGGGCGCCACGTCGCTCAAGTTTCCGTAATTATACGCTGGCAGCCTTGCCCAACAAATTTGACCGCCTATTAGACCACTGCCGCGCGGCGTATTCAATCACTGAGAATGTAATGCGTGGTTCCGAGCCTATTGTCAGACCAAATCATTCGGCTGAATGGTGTATTCCAGTCAGAGTAACTAGTAGTACAGCGTCTACTAGTTTGTCTATAAAATTTCTAGCATTAATTGTCGAAGATTGATAGTCTTTAGAATTGGGAAGATAGTTTGTATCATTGAGTGTAGCTTATTTGGAAGGGTTAAAGGTATAATAGTTTAATGATAATGGAATATCAGTCATAAGTCTCATTAGGCAGTGGCTTAAATATTTCAGTTAATTATTATTCGCAGTCCTATAAACATACCGACAATATCTGAAGTGTACCTTGAGCAACGAGCTTTCCCTCCTTTAGAGTGCAGTCCGTCAAAAGAAACAGTGGAATTCTACTACCACTTTCATTCTAATCAGACCTCTTTCAATTAGTCCGGGAATGAAACCACGGGTTGTGCTAAAGAGCACCTGCTCACCATTCATCCTGAGCGCGCGCTATCTTTGTCGAGCAACGTTCATTAAGTCATGGTGTCACCAGGACGATACACACTGCCGCGGTGGTATTAAACCCCATTTAAAAGCTCGCAGCCACAGTGAAGATGAAACAGAGAAATCCCAATTATTCGAAAGTTGAACGAGAAACGCCGGACAGCTCCGTGGAACATTATGAACCGTTATAGGACGCCTTTAGGAGAGCATAGCAAAGTTAACTGAAGCAAGTTTAAAAACGAAGTCAGAAAGGCCGTTCATGCCTTCCGGCGGAGAACAGTTTACAAGGTATCGCGTGCAAGCGCTCAGCCTCAATTTCCTCAAGAACGTTCCATCAAAAACAGCCCTTTCACAAAAAAGCTCGGAAACTCGTCCGACGAAAGGCGATGTACCGCTCGGAGAATACGGCGAGAGCACAGCTGATTACGCGGGCGCGCGCTTCGGTATTTCCGCGGGAATAATTAGGATGTAATTCTAATTAAAGAGCGCCTCGGGGCAGCTGCAAGCCAAACTATAGCCGGCGTTTCCACTTGCGCGACCGCCCGGATTAACTTAACCCTTGCAGCCAACGCTGTCTCTTTCTCCTTTGCTCGCTTCCCTTCGCTTTCCTCTGTCGCTCGCGAAGGGAAACACGGGATGAAGGAGACGAACTGGTTTTCCGTCCTTTCAACTCCGCTTCACTGTCTTCTTACTTCTCGGTTCCTGCCTGTCTCTCCCTCTCAAACGCACACACATACATACTTTTTTCCCAGCTACGGAGGAATAGCCTCGGTTCGCCGAGGGGACGGTGTATAGCGCGGTTGCTTATTTTTCCGCGGCTTCTCAAATTATATGTCCAACTTATTTTCCCGCTCGACTCACCTCAGGGATTTCCGCCGCGAAAGATCCCGCCACCGCCCCGAGGATCTAGATTTCCCATTATGGGTTTCCAGCGACGGATAAAGGCGGGGAGGCTAAAAGGGGGAGCAAAGCTAGGTTCACAGAGAGAATAAGGGGTACGAAGGGGAGTAGGATGTCGGATTGCGACTAGACTGGCTAAGGACGAGGGTAAAGGTGGCAGGGGTTGGTTGGTGGCCGCCGTCCCCGTAAGGATGAGGACTTTATTAAAGCCCGAAAGAACTGTGCGTGCGATTCGATTCGATTTCCGAAGCATGCAATTTTGTTTGAAGTGGATTGCTCCGAACACTCGCTGCCTCTCTCTCTCTCCTTTTTCTCACTTTCTGTGTCTATTTGGCCAGAGGGAAAAAAGGAGAGAGGGAGAGAAGAAGCTCTTGGCGCCCCTTTCCTTTTCGGTTCCCTGACACCAACGGTCCTCTTTTTTCTCCTCCTTTTTTTCAAGGTGATCGGGTTCCTTGCGTGTGTGTCGGGCGTGATTCCCGAAGATCCCGGGATTCTTCTCTCCGGGGATGAGCCGGCAGAGCAAAGGAACGCCTGGGCATAATTGCGTCCCCGCTATTCACCTGTGTTGCGGTCTCCCTCACTGCCGCTTCCTTACTCGTGTGTGAGTCGATCGAACGAGATAGGTCTTTCGGAATCTAATAAAGTTCTTGTCTCTTTGAGACAAGATACCTTGATGGTGGATCTAAGACAGCCGGCGCGTGCATTCCCTGTCTCTTTGATAGGCAAATGTGATTACGTTTGATATCGGCACCGCGCTCGGATGATTCATGTGCTTCGTGGATATATATGTACTTTTAAGAAGCTCGCTGATGAGCCTCCGCGTAGCTGCGATTTCTAGTCGCTCTGCATCTAAGTATCTTTGCAAATGGTGATACTGATTTTATTATATTATATTTAGACACTCTTAGATGGTTGACTAACAATCACTCGTATACAACTATTATTTTTTGGCAGGAAATAGGAACATCTTTATTAACGTACTTAAATTCAGTGAGATAAACAGCATGAATAAAATCCTTTTGCTTTTATATATATATTTTTAAAAAACAGATTCGATACGTTTGATAATAAGAGTCTGCAGGCTGCAAACTATTCTTTGCCCGAAGTTTCGTGCGGTAAATCGCTGGGTTACATTTAATTCAGCCGTGCTTGAAAACCTACGACGTCCACCGACCACTCTCACTTGGGCAATTCGCCTCAAACTCTCCCCGCTAGTTTACTCCTCCTTTAATGGCCACTTTTCTCGGCGCTCGTATAGCATTAGAAGTCCGTATACGATAAAACGTGAGCGCGCCCACATTGGCTTGTGTTACATGGGACGATACGAGATTGGCTCGGCTCGCTGGCGTAGCTTCTATTTAATTAAATGCATTCAAAATACCACTTCGAAATTAAAGCTGGTCGAAATTGGACGGATTTGATGATTTAACTTGATAAATTGTTAGTTGCTCGGGTCACAACACTGCCTGCAATATGATCACGCTCGCATTACCAGTATTTATACATACAAGCGTGGAGATTTTTGTGTCGTATTTTGCATCCGCGACGGATCTGTAATTTTGTGAATTGGAGTTTGGAAATTCGAGGAACAATTAGGAAGCAGACAGAGTTGTTTTAAAAATGGTGTCTGGATTTTAGAAATATTTTTCACAGTTCTTGTACTTGGTTACATCGCGGGAAAAGTAATTGTGAATCAGGGGTAAAGAGTTTCCGCGAAAGGGAAGAGAGAAAGGCCTATGAAAACGTAGGGGGGAAGAGTTAAAGCAAGGCTTTCTTAACAATAGCACTAAAGGAGCGAACTGGCAGGAGCGACGATGGGCTCGACGGTCTCTTTAACGCGAGCATCGCATTGCTCTTAACGTTTACGACAGCGCGGCGCGCACCGGCCGGACTGACGGATATTTTATATTTTATAATGCTGGACCCGTTAAAGCTCGCTAACGCCGACTTATATGACGCATTCTTTCGGCCTCGAGACGACCAGTTACATCGCGACGCCGTCAAACTGCACGACGTCGCCCACCGAAAGGTTTTATGCCGCGCGATTCCGCAAAGTAGCTCGCTCTTCGCACCAGTGAACGCGTTCGTGATGGAAAAACTCTGGATTCTTTTCACTTTCCTATTTTACATGTTTAGTAACCTTGTTTTACAATACTCAAAGCGAATCCTTTAAAATTCTATTCTATGAAATATTCGTCTTTGACAAAATATTGAGTAAAAGCGACGGTGCGCTATTAAATTTTTTAAATCGTAATCGGTATTACAGTGATGTGCCAAAAAAAATTAGACAAGATAGATTTCACGCGTTGCATTTATTACCGGCGGCACTGCTCTCCTTATTATTATTGACACATCAATATTCCGCGCCTTCAATATGAGCGCGGATCGGATTTCTCATCGATCACGCGCGTTACCTTTAAAATTTCGTTATCGCGCCACTTGATTGATGGACACCGGCGCGTACCTCCCTGCAAGGTGGCATTCCGATGCTATCTCGATCGGTCGGCGCTCGATTGGACATCGAAGCAATTAAAAGTTCTCGCGTAGATCATAGCGGAGCTCTCCGGCGCCACTTGGCGAGGATTCAACGGCATCCATCGCCGATCAATAGCGTCCCTTCATCCCTATTTCCCCATGGAATATGATGGAGCGCGTAAGATGGAAGTCAGGCATGATATGCGCCAATCGGACTCGCGTCGTACTTGAGCCTGTAAAAAAGTGAAGTGGTACATCGGAAGTTGACGGGTTACCGTAACGCCAAGGGGCAGTTGATGGTCCGAGCGGATTTTCTATGGTGTTTCAGGGTTTTCATTAACATTTACAGGGCCCGCCCGACGATTAGTCTATTGCGAAAGAATCGGATTGCGCGCGAATCGAATTCTCTCTGTGTCGTCGCGCGGCCGCGTCGGGTATCCCTCGAATTATCATGCTGCCGCTGAAATTGGCGGTTCGCAATATACCTGTCCGGCACAAAGGAGATTTAATTAATGGAATTAACCTGAAAACGGCTGGGCGCACTGCCAGCCGCCTCTCCCCATTCTCTCCCTCTCTCTTTCTCTGCTCCTGCCCTTTCGTTCGTGTACTCCTCTCATCTATCTTGCTCTTTCTCCGTGTCCACTGCTCCTGCTTTGTTTCGCTCCCGACTCTCTTTCTCTCTTTCCCGCGCAAGTCGGTTTGCAATTTCAATTCCTCTTCGGAATTCTCTCGTCGGCATAAAAAGGCGTCGCCATCGACGACCGGCGTCCTACTCGTCCTCCTTGTTCTCGTTTACACTCGCATTAAATGCATTTTCGAAATTCCGAAACTTGCCCGCCCCTCGTTAATCACCCTTTGAAAGTTCGATGCCCGCTGTCCGCCTGATATCTCGGGAACAATCCGCCGCCCCCCTTTTCTTAGAGTTGTTGCGGGAGGGGAAATGTCGGGAGCTTTTGGTTTTTAAGGGTTGCCAGTGCGATTGTCACTTGCAGTTTGTTTGTTTCATTTCACGGGGGAACAACTAAGTAATCCTCGCGACTATGCAATTGTACATTCCTATATTCATTTTCGAAGTGCGAATAACGCATCCTACAACTCTCGTATTTTTCAATGATTACATTTCAATGATTATTCCAATCACGAAGCAATAAGAATATCGTCAAAATGACCAAAGTCAACGGCGTTTCATTCCGCGTCGATTAACAATAGTGACTTGGATTGCAAAGAGTGTCCCGTACAGGGTGAGCCAGAAATTCCGCCAATGTTTACGTGCCCCTCACGGCGAGGGGGTGAATTTTCAGTGGGGCGACGTGCGTAATGAAGCATTCAGGCAAAAATAATACGCTTCCCGATCACGTAGCATTCCCCGGCAAATATTTGTCTGTCCGGCAATTAATGTGGGTCAGAGTGTGGCGGTCAGAGTGTGTGCGTATGACGGGGGAAAGGAGTGCACAACACATCCCCGTGGACAAGGAATTATTAACGCGTACCTGGAGCCAAAGAATTAGGGTGAAACGTGACACTCGTTCCGAGCGATCGTTAACTTAATTTCAGGACTTCCTGCAGGCAGTGAAGTGGGGGGTGTAGGGACACGTAGTCAGGGTGTATTTGGGAGAAGGAGGAGGACACTGCTCGCTCGAGGAAGCGCAACATTTCCCAGTGTGCCATGTGATCTGCACGGCACGCACGGAATCTTGAAACCCCTTGTCCAGACCCGCTCCACTTGGTTTTCACGTACGAAAGCAACCAGGGTGGCAGCGGCTCGGCGATATTTCAGGGAAAACAAAAGATCGCCATTGATCCAATTTTCGCGGTGACAATCGCTTTTCCGCTACGCGAATCATTCCGTGCTCCCAGCCTTTTTCTCTCTCTTTCAGTTTCTCTGTCTCTCTCTTTCTGGCTTTGGCTTTCACTGCCTCTTTCTCACGCTCGATTGGTCAGTTCGCTTCACCAGGCGGCCAACAATATTTACCGTGGCGTGGCGGTCGACGGCGCGTAAACACACGCCACTCGTGAATTTCGAAAAACAAGAACGCCCCGGGTGAGAACGGTGCATACTGTTTCCCGCGTGCGTACACTTTTCGGTCGCTCACGAATTTCGATATGCAGAATGTGTGTCGGACAAACTCGCGCGACGCATATCTGTGTGTACGAGAGAGTCGGAGTATATAGCGCGTTTCCAAAACTCAAACGCGACTATGTATTTGTTGTAGCTATTAGCAACGACCGACTATTGTCTGCAATGAGAATGAAACGTTATTGTCCGCCGGCAGTAATTTCCCGAATTTTCGTTATTACCGAGAAACAGATAAATATTTCGGGACAAAAAGCGCGAACGGCTCGCACTCGGCAGCAGGTTTTATTGAAAAAGTCATTGCTGCACCAGTCTCGCTGAGCGAATACCATGTATTTAAAATAATATCGCTGGATTTGCATATGTAGGGAATACGTATAATTCGCGCGCATCATTGGCAGCGCGCTCGTCGGGCGCGGAAATTGTGACGGTGATTCGGACAATCTGTCGGCGTATCGTCGTCCGCTTAATATCCCATCGCTAGCGCGCTCGGATGAATTTTTTATCGGCGCCGTACCAAGCCAGAACTGCAGCCGGAGAAACAGAGACCAGTGGTGGCGGCGGCGGGCATAAATTGAGAACAAGTGCGAGAGGGAAAGATAGACGGTGGCGGAATGAGAACGAGAGAGAGCGAGAAAGAGTGGTAGCACGTGGCAGCGCTTTTTGCAATCTCTCCCGGGGTGTTTAAGGGGATGGCTGCATTAAACTCGCTGCGGCACGAATAAACCTTTTTACTCACTCGCGCGCCGTGCCGTTTTACTGCGGAAGAGCTCATCAGATAAGTGGTTTAGACCCTCTGTGAAAATCGAAAGAGGTGAGCGCGAGATAGCAAGTGTGAGAGAGTGCCGGGGAACTCTCGCCCTCTTTCATGACTACTCACTGTTTTGCCGCTTTTGACACGGACTCACTAAAGACTTGCATAAAATACGCTACTTCGCAGCTGCATCCCCCGTTAATATCCTAGTGTTTTGATTTCCCTTTTAATGAGAACACCCCACTTTCTCTGGCATCTGTTCTCGGTCGCACGATTTCGTAATTGTTGGGCAGACTACCCTGTATATTGAATTCACAAAGTATTCTCCGATTGCAAGTTTTGATCTATTAAAATTATCCTAGTAGTTTTCAATTCGCCAAGAAGATTTGATATCCCTTTATTGTCACAGGCTTTCAGTTAAAATTAACACAGGGGCTATTGAAATATGGCCTTTTTACGTTCAAGCACATATTGCTCGACAATACCTAATTGGCCGCGTGACAGATTGCCGAGCAAAGCTTTGGTGGAGGGAGACAGGAATAAAGGGTAAAAATTCGGTTATTTTGTTGCATAGACACTCGCGCCACTCAGTTTCCCAAGGTACAGAGGAAGGGGTATTTTGAGGGTGAGATGAAGGGTGCGGAGTGTCTGTTAGTGCCGGTTGCCACTTGAAAATCAATAGGCCGAGAGCGCGCTGAGAAATCTACGCATTCACCGAAAGGCATGGTGTGGTGCCGGTAATTAAACCTGTCATTGTGCCCGGGGCATTGTCGTCGCCAGGTTGTTACCCTCGACGGCTGTACTTGTCGTTTTATGTTAAAGCGTTTTAAAAACACTCTCTTTCTTTCGGCAGCGGTGCTTTTTCCCGCCACCTCCGCCGTCGTCTCGACCTCCGCTCGCCGTCGCCGACTAATAACGTTTATGCCACTGGCAGAAGCCGAGAATCAGCGCCCGAGATTTTGCATTCGACGCGTTTTTCGGCCTTTGACGTCGATTCAAAGTTAATTAAGCCTGTCGAGCAGGCAATATTCTCGATCGTACCAGGTTTCTTTACTAGCCGGATTAATTGGATTAGCGTCACAGTTTGTCGACTAGCGCTATCGGGGAAATTGAAAATAATGCGCCAGGTGAAATAAGAAGTACATACTTTTATTGTTTTTAATAGTTTAATATACACCTGGTTCGTGTTCTTTTAAACAGTATTTATTTTCCCATTTCTTCGTATCGATTTGAGATAATCGTTATGTTGTTGGAACGCGAAAGGTCGAAGAGCTTTGATTTAGAAGAGTCAGAAGCACCATTAATTTCACGGTCGATCGGACAGCGCCCGGCGCAGCAAGCAATATTATCGCGGGAACAAGTCACCAACCCGGAAAAAGGAATAAAGGACCCACCCCATGAGAGGAGTATTCTTACAAGATTTACCCGAAGCAAGCCACTTAAGAAAACGGTTTAGGTAGCGAAGGGCCACAATCTCTCCGTGTATCCACTATGGGTTCGCCGCGTAACCAAAGGCCACCCCTTGCAAATCCACTCACGTGTACCGCCTAGCCGATATCTTCGAGTATTATATTCAACCTCTCTTCGCTTCGCCCAGTATCATTTTGTTTTTTCCGAGAGATCGCCGTCTACGTTATTCCGTCTCCGCTTCTCTCCTCCTCGTTCTTTCCTCCCCGAGGAAATGAGCCGTGACGAAATCGCTAAATTCAATAGTACTCGCTATGTACACCCGCTCGTATCTTCGAGTCGATGTTCGATAAGTAAGTCCACCTTATTGCCAGAGACAAAATCCTGCCACAAACTTGCGACAATCTATACAAACGAAAGTCCAACTAAAATTTCACATACCAAATAATTACTATAAAATACGCTCGCATTTCATTCGCAATAATCAGTCAAACGATCTTTTGAAAGCATACATACACAACGCATTCCAATTACCGAAAAGCTAATCTCCCCCGTCGATATTCACATCGCGTTAAAGATATCGGTGGGGTGGTGGTCGGGCGAGAGCGTGCTCACCGGCAGTCCAGAAATAATTAACCAAGTGATCGAGGAAGTGGGAGAAAACTGGCGCGTTCCCGGGGAAGCAGTAGGAAGTGGTCTTTATTTTCAATTTTCATAATAGCCGTATCGACCGTCGTAGTCCCCTCGAAAGCAGGGCCTCGGGTGGAAGGGGGTTGGTGGCGGCGGCGGCGGCGGTGGTACACGAGTGTCGGACGGGTAAGGGCAGGCTGGATATAATCGAAAAGGGGATATGCAGCGCGTTAGAGCTGCAGACTGAATCAGAGAGAGATGGAAGGGAAAGGGCGAGAGCGAGAGAGAGAGAAAGAGAGAGAGAGTGGGCGAGAGAGTCCGAGAGAAAGAGGGAGGGTATGAGCTAGGTAGATATCAATCATAGGGGCTCAGCCCTGTCAGACTCCACGCCACACTGACTGCGCCCGCGATGATAAAGACACCGAAATCGAGCGAGGCAATGCTCCACATCGCCGTCCCTGTCTCTTTTCCTCAGCGAAATCTACTTTCGAAGCGCGCTTTTGTCAGCCGCCTGTCGATACACCGGCTTTCCCGACCGCCTGCCTGCCTGCCGTTTAACCCTCTGCTTGCTGTAGTCGCACACCTTCCCTTAATCGATAAACCCCAGTTAACCGCGATACTTACAATTAATTTGTTCGGATGAAAATAGACTGTTTATAATATTGGATGTTATGTGTTAGCGGTAACGCATTTAATTAGGACTCGTAGCTAATTATAGTGCACATGTGGTGCTCGGGTGTAGGTCACTTTGACCTTAGTTTGACCGTCATTAAAGTCCAGGTACTATTTGACTGACCGAGGGTGTAAAAAAGGACGGACAACCTTAAGTTGCATTGTCGATGGTCTTGAAGTTAGGAATTTGGTAGCTTCTGTATCTGGCGACGAAGTGGGGGGAAGGCAAAGTTGCCTTCTGGTGAGAATATTTTGAGGAATACCTCGCCACTCATCCCAGAATCGTCGTGATGATCAGACGTACATTTTCTTAGCAGACTTATACTCCGACCAGCCTTTTTCTCACATGTAAGTGCTGTCAATACAGCTTTAACATAGATAGATAGATTCTTTAAATTCATGCTGTTTGTAGACTTAAAATGTATACATGTATTTGTGGTTTTTACTTTATTGTTTGTTTATTAACAGTTTTATCAGAGTCTAAAGAATCCGAAAATTTTTCAAAATTGCCTTTCCTATCGTTCGTACTTTAAGATGTAACTCCTAGCTCTCGTGTGTCTGGGGAGAGAGTAGGATCGGCTTGGAAATGGGAAACAATAACTTTTTCATTTAGCGGGCAAGATATTACCACGATATAAGCGCTGGTGGTTGCGCGATATAAAACTAAGACGACCACATCGTCAACGTCGTCGTAGCCGCGGCTTTTACTCTCTCCCCAGCTCTCCTTTTTCCCGCGCTGTCTTTCCGCCCGAGGAGAACTGTGATCGAGTATATTATTACGCCTGGTATATGTGTGCACTAGTGTTACTTCACCGTATCAAGAGTTCCGTTTTCTTACTGTTGCAGAAATCCGGAGAGATACACCGTCTGCTGGAGGAAACTGTGTCTGGCTTCTCGTTCCTTCAGGCTGTGCAGCACCAAGTATTCCAAATATCTGGAATCCCTTGTGGGTGAGTTGAGGAGGAAAATTTGATGAAACAGTGTCGTTTCATATTGAGATTCAAATCGAGCCCTTTTTAATTAAGAGTCTGATAGGTTTATATATGACTGGGTGGGCTATTAGAAAGTAATTAAGACTGAGGACGGCTTTCCTCTAATTATCGAACGCTCAATTTCTGTTAACTACTTTAATAATAACGCGCGGGGAATGTCGTCGGATCTATTATCGACCTTTCTGTGTAAAATCAAAATCTTTATCATCTTCGTGCTCGAGCTTTCAATTAACAGAAACTCTGTCTTTAGTTAAAATTCTTTGGTTTAAGTTTCGGTTAAAACAAATAGAAGCCAAACGTGCGCGTGACTTCATTGATATCAGAAAACGCAAAGGGGGAAGGGTCGAAATATTTATTACATTGTGATAAAAGTTTACCGCGAAAGGATAAATTCGAAATTAATTCGCTATTACTAAAACAAGGATAGAATCTTATATAAAAATCCAAGGGTGCGCGTGACACAGTAGTTATCCGGGAAAGGGGAGGGGGTGAAGTGCGAAATTAGTCTGGCGGTACTTTTATTTATCGGTCCTGGCAATGTCCGAACCGGGGAGCGAAACGGCGTTGATACCTGCAAGAAGATAGCATCTCCTTGTTCCGGCGGGCAGACTGCGTACATGGTTGTAGTGTAAATGCGCAATATCCAGGGCTGCCCGGCAGGCCATCAATGTCTTCGTGCGATTTATCGTTACTTAACACGCGAGCCCCTCGCGACCACCCACCGCAGCTATTTCACCGGGCTGAAACCTTTTTGATTCGTAGCTCGTGCCGCTTATGGCAGTCGTGAATTCGCCGGGGCTATTAATTCCACTTCGATGTTTCACTCGCCCATCCGCCGGAAGAGCTACTTGCCCATTTCCCGATCAAATATATGTGGCCAGCCAGCCCTTCCTACAGCCGTAACAAAACTGCGCGTGTTTTGCCGTTCCCTTTTTCAATGGTCGTTTCACAGAATTTGAGTGTTCAAGTTATGTGCACTGGCCAAATTGAAAATTGTTGATGTAATCGTGTGACTACGTATTGCGATTTTTTGGGAATATCGTATTGCCTGAATGCAGAGTAACTTCATTTCAATTGTATTTTAAAAATTAATTCTTGATCTTCGAAAGAAATTTGGAATCTTTTATTTTACGGAGTTTGATTCTAGTGTTAAATTCATAGAAATATCAGAGATTGTGCATTAGATAAATGTTAGACTTTCATGAGTATCCAATGCTTATTTTTTTTTATCAATTAAGATTCCATACTAAAATCATTTTGCAATAATGGTATTGTAAGATTAGAGTAAATTCAGCTTGGTTAAAGATGGTACAAGATTTTTGTTTATACGAATTGAGATTGTAGCAAAGTCATGTGACGAGAGTGGTCCTAATATTTCGGGGG
Organism: Ectemnius cavifrons; assembly: GCA_964023945.1. Taxonomy (NCBI): domain Eukaryota; kingdom Metazoa; phylum Arthropoda; class Insecta; order Hymenoptera; family Crabronidae; genus Ectemnius; species Ectemnius cavifrons. The sequence continues at coordinate 5,739,253 of OZ030383.1, read as the reverse complement.
GACGCATTAGAGAGGTAACTGCAGGGCGTTTCCGATACGATCGAAATGGGAGGCGAGGCTCTTCCGGCGAAATTAGCACAGTTAGATAATGCCGCGGATATAAACGAGCGCACCGGCGGTAATTAATTTTCTCATCGAGAAATAATCCCGCTACGTAGCGAGAAGCCGATTCCGAGGGGGTTCCGCGCTCGCGCGCGCGTTTGCATATCGGTCTACTATTAATGCATTCGGGAGAGAGAATTTTGCGATGCATAGACGCGGACGCGTATACCTAGGATAGGCATAGGACGCCACCGGCTTTCGAGGAGAGATATTAATGCCGGCGATTAATGCTCGAAACATTACGTTAATCGTCATTAGCCAGTCGCCATTCGCTCGAATGCTGCCGGGGATCAACATGTTTTGCGATCGTGCACTCCTATTGGTCCTGGTAACACTGAAATTACTTGGCTATCGTAATGCACCTATCGCGATGTATTCCGGCAAATGTAGATTGCGGCGGGAAAAGAAGTTCAAGTTAAATCTAATCTTTAGAGTCTATTTCGTAACATTTAGATACTCGATTTGCCTGAGACTCGCGGTATCCACGTGTCTTTAATAGCGGATCATGATCTTTAACTTTAAACAATTTAACTTTAATTTCTAAATAGAATCAGATAAAAGTTTAGAATATCCTTAGTCACAACGAAACATAGGTAAACGTTCCTCCGCTATTAAAGAAATGGAAACATACATTTACATTCCTCAGAGATATTTGTACATAGTTGTTGGTTTAATGCAACTATCAGCAAGTGCTTTCGTCACAGATGTATATCCTGTCGAAAATTTCAACTGCAACAGGCACAGTCCACTTGCGGGAAATTGTCGAAGTATACACATCGAGTGCTTTTAATCCAATATCACTAGGGAAATGTAAAAGCAAGGCGTATAAAGGGTGGTGGTGAGTCGAGAGAGAGAGGGAGAGAATGAGTGAGAGAGGGCGTTTAACTTTCTTAAGCGTCTGGCAGCGGGCTGCTTTATGGTGGCCAGTGCTGAAGCGGTGATTGATGAGCTACGTGTCTGCGGAGCGGGCAATTTTCGGGAATGGTTTGGATCGGACGGGCCTTTTGCGCTTGCTCTCGTTCTACCTTCCGCACTCTGTCTCTCTCTTTCTGGCAGTGCTCTCCGAAACCCTGCTCTCTATTGATGCAGGCGATAGCTCGTGAAACACGAGGGCCAGCTTCGCTCGAGTGGCGAATAGTCCCGGGCTAAAACCTCACCGCCAACTACCGCGGATACGTGTCCACTTTCATTTATCCACACTTTCGTATCGCGCGCGCCGCCGCCACCGCCCCGGCTCTCTGCCAAAAATTCGTGTAAAAGCTCACCGGATTGGCAATGCGCTCGTGCTGAAGGACGCCGCAGTGATCGGCTAGTTTCACCCTCGATTTTCTCCAAAGTAATTCGATTTCATCTTCGTATCAGTTTTTTTTTCTATCTCCTTTTGTTAGGATGAGAAAAGAAAGATTTTCTTTCATCTTTGACGTGTGAAGCAGAGTCTCTTTCATGTGGGTAGTGAAATGAATGAATTGCAAATTGGAAATCGAAGAGTTGCCATTCATTCATTTCGCCTGCAAAGGGCTCACGGAATATTTAGAGAACTGAATGGGCAACCGAAAACGTTGAGAGAAAAATGATTTTGCGCGGATGTACGTACAGGCTCTCGACACGTTACTGTAAGGTTGAATCAAGTTGACGCACCGCCATTCTCCAAACAACTCCTGTTTTTCCAAGCAGGCAGATTAAATATTTTTTCAAAAGCCCCGGCGCTCGGCTCATCCAATATTTACGCGGCCAGGAGAGTTCGTTGCTTTTCGCGCGACACATTTAGGACAGACAGTTCTGAGCGCTGGGAAAGCTCTTTTTCGCATCGCATCACTCGTGAGACTGTTTGGAACGCTAAGCTCAGAAGCAAGATTATTTATTCCAATGATAGATTTCATCACTCGTATAGGAATTCTCGGCTTACTCGGATATGCCTTTGGAATTTCTATAAAATTCAATACAGCTTTCACGAAGGAAACATTTGCGTTTAATGTTGCATGTTTAGTAAAAGCACAGTGCTAAAGGGAATCAGTGTGTATTGAGTTAAGCAGACGCATAACTTTGCGAGCGGCAATTTTTTAAATTCAGACAATAATAATGTTTAATTTAGCGAATTCCATGATGTCTATATTACTTCGTATCAGCCAACGGGAAAGCTTCACACAATTAGGGAAGAATGGCGGTGCGCGAGACTCACGTTTTTTCCCCAATATAAAGTCCAAGCGAACTTTGCTTTCTCATTACGGGGATAAAATAACTCGGAATCTAATTAATAAAGGAAAGGCAGAGAGCGACACGAAACCCTTTCTCGTTCTTCGGGGCAACCGGCTCCGAGTATAAATGTTAATAAGTCCACTCGGCCGCGGCGTGATTACATTGCCGGACTACTTAATATTGAAGTGTAGTGTTCGCGCACCGTGGACTCTGGCTTTCCTTTTCTTTCTTTCGCCCCCTGATACATTAGGTAATGGAATTCCCAAGGTATTCGTTAGACGAAGCTTACCTGTTCTTAGTCGGTCTGTACACGCGCTGCGACCAAGGTACACCGGGCTTGGCTTATTTTCGAGCGGCACACAAACCACCCCTTTCTAAAGTCTGATGTTTTCGTGAAAACATTTCTGTCACGCCATCCATGAAAAGCTCCCGGCCGTGGCTAATGCAAAGCACGTAGCTCTTATGCTTAAAGCGCGCGTGAGATCGTAAAACTCCATGATAAATTCAGCTTTACACTTGGAGCGTGGCGGACAGCTTGCTTTTATTGAGGCAGTAATAGTAATACTTTTGTTACGCGACTGTCTAGTTCGATATTCATGGGGGATTGGCCGTTTCCTGTGGATTTAGCTTTTGTCTTATTTTTCGAGTTAATAAAGTAATTAATTCATAATACGCAGCTGAAAAATATCTGCAGTTTCGAACAAGAAGGAATCTAGAATTCTAGAATTTTCTTTTTACAAATTTGTGTACCCAGTTTTGGAGTACTAGCGATTTTAAAATCACATATTAATGTATTTAGAATTTCTTTTGATGATCTTAACGATTCGTGGTAGTGTAATATTAATTAAAGGAATCGAATTATGCAGACATCCAGACTGCAATGGTCGAGGCGGGTTTATCTCATGTATATATCGAAAAGTCCGGTCGACAATCAATTTCAGGAACGGCCAATTTCTCGGGGAATCTTCATTCGCGCGACGCCGTTCGCCTCGGTGCCTCAATTACGCAAAATGGCAGGTAGTTTCGCGATGATAAATTATCGGGAGGCAAGGCGCCGTCGGGAGAAGGGCCGATCGATTTCTATCGCTGATATAAGACGCCCCCGGCATGCCTGGAGGACGAGCGGATAAAGAAGTTCGGTGTAAGGGATTACAAGTTAATTTTTTCGGTGACGCGGACGATGGTTCATTAAGTACTTAGAGCCTTGATTGATACTCTTTTTTTTGTCGCCGCTCCTTTTTCACCCGGATTACTTTGCGGCTTTATCAGCAGTTAATCTCTCAAGTTCTTAGCAATAACGGGTAATAAGTCTCCAGTAAGTCGAAAGTTCTTTCGCTCAGTGTATATATAATAATAATAAAACTCAGAACAGATAGAACAGAAAATAGTACAGCAGAGAGATTTTAAATAGCCAAGCCGAATATAATTATCACTACCACTTATACGAATCAGAGACAATTCTTTTTTGGAAGCTCAGATATTCGGGGGACATAAAAGTGTTAAACACAAGCAGTTTCGTGGAAGTACTCAGCGAGAGGGGACGTCGGCATAGCATCGCGGCGGCAATATATAAGGGCTGTCACCCCACGGTAGCCGGCCAACCCGTTAAAAGTGAGTTCGAGAAAGAAGTACGAAGTAATCCATCCGCTCATCTTCGAGTAATTAAAACTTATAATTCGCGCGGTAACCCTCCAACGCCCCGGTGGTTACTGGCGCGCTCGTGCGCTCTCCTTTTGCTGGAGCAGTAGCAGCAGCAGCCGGTGGTCGTCCACCCTCTTTCTCTCCTCTGCCGGCGGTCCGTCTTCCTCATCTTCACGGACACCACCCTTGGCAGCCTGCTGCATATTTCATACTTTGTACCGCAATTACTTTATCGCGCGCCAGCTTGGATTTCGGCTGCGTCCTTCGCCTTGTGGGCCCAGGATACTTATCACCCTGTCGATGCCTCGCATCTTAGCCCTGAAGCATCATCATCCACCCTCTCTTGCCCCGCTTGCCCCCTTACTTTCTTCTCCCTGGTACCGATAATCTCCCAACGAGACTCCGAGAGAGATGGACGCCCACCTCCCACTGGTTTCCCTTCGACGCTGATTGTTTTGGATAACGGGTTTAATGATTCATGGTAGCTGCCTCCGGCCGGAGGTGAAAGAAATGAGAGCATTGCGCGAAGTAATGCTGCCTCGCGCTCCTGAGACTGCCAGACCTTACTCCGGGGATCGCGCAACAAATCGGATACCATCACGTTTTCAATTATATCCCTTTGCGCAATTCCTGGCCCGAGTTCTCCTCTACCCATTGCGATAACTACGAAATATCATATACTGAAATAATGGGTAACGCGAAAACCGCGGTGGTATTTTAGTTATTACACAGTATGATCTCTCTTTTTTAATAGAGATTGATGTTACTGTAATGTTATAGAGAATTCGTGTGTCGAGAGTTGATAGAATTTACACAGGAAAGATTGTAAAGTTTCATGTAAAGCCACGGGTATTTATTAAGTTTTAATTTGAGTTGTAACAGGTATCAGTGGATATACATATTAGAGTAACAGATTCATTAGAAGTTTTACACGAACGCGTTCCTGTTAAAGGTCGGTACTCTGTGAAAGGAGGCTAAAAATATCTCCGAGCGTCACTGGGTGGTCCATAAATATTCCATAAGGCTGGCGGGGTAACGGAGCGGCGGAGAAGCTAGATTGAAGTAGTCGGTAGTGGGTATACTTGTCTTTCTGTCAGCGGGATAGCGCGAGCACATCGAAAATCATCCCTCGAGCATTTGTTCTCATTTCGAGCATGTCGAAGAAAGGGCGAAGGGGTCGAGGAAGGGCGCTGAAAAACGGCTCGGTACTAGTTATTCGGAAATATCTTTTATCTCCTCGCGGCGCTTAGTTACCAGGGCACCCAGCTTCCCTTCCGTGTACGTGCTTCGTGTTTAGTAACAATTACGAGGGATTCCTTGCCTCATTATCCGCAATTTTCCTGAAGGATAAGAGTTTTTAGTACACGTAAGAGGTCGGAGTTCCCGGTGGACGTTCGCTATTTTAGCGGCGGCGCTTCGAGGCAGCCGAGTTGGAAACTTTAAATGCTCGCCCTTCGCAGTCTAAGGAACACGAGGCTCTCCACGGCTTTTAAAATACAGAGTATCGCGTAGCACGCCTGTTCCAAGGATACACCAAGCCAATTAGGATATAATGCGATAGTTACGAACGTTTTTATAACAAATTTCGTGGCTTTTCTGGCTTGGTAAAATCGCTCTTTGTTTGTTTTAACTTCACCGTGGACAGTAACACACGTTTATACTTACTGTTTTTTTTATATTTGAAAAGTTATTCTAGAAAGACGTGAACATATAAACGGGCAACGAGTTTTTATCGATTCCTGTTCTCTTTAATTGCTTTCGCGTAGAATGAAAGCAGTTTCGCCAGCCATTTAGTCGGATTTCTCGAGGCAAGACACGATAAATCCAAAAGCATACTTTTTCCCCGTTTCCGCCTGTGAATTTTCGCGATCTTGGGATAAGGAAGTGAGATGTAGCATAAAGGCGGGAGAGAGAAGGTGAGGAAAGAAGAGAAGAGGTCGGGTTTCCTTCCTGGACTTCTTGCGAGGCGAGGGCCGTCGCGGTCTTGGCAGAGAGAAGCTAGATTTCCAAGGAGAGGAAGAGACGGCAAACAATGGGGAAGACGGCACGAGTCAGTGTATGAGGAAGTGAAAGGAACGGAAGAGAAATACTTTGAAAGGGAAAAGAGCGAGATACTCTGAAAGAAGAGAGGAAGACGCGCCAAAGGAAGAAAGGAAACAGGTTCTTGTGAAAGGGGACAGGGAAACAGGAAAGAAAGGGTCACTTGCTAGAAAGCCAACGATATTGAAGGCGCACGGAAGCCGAGGGGAACTGTAACCAGAGAAATGAGGCGACAAACTACCGAGCACCTGTTTTCCATTGTAGCCGAAGATCGCGCTTTCGGGCTGGACGCACCCTTTTATGTCGTATTCTTTCTTTCCTTCGGGAAAAATTCGTGTCGATCTCGCATTGACATTATGGCTTGCACTGTGTGCGAAATGGTTCGTTCTAATACGAACAAACGTAGGAAAACTATTAACCCCTCCGGTTTCTCCCATTATGAAAATGATTCTAATTACAACAGGCTTGAAACAGCAATTTAAGAGCAATCCACAGATGAGACACTTTGGTCCACATAGGATTAATACAGCCATATGTATATCGGAAACTTAAAGTAATCCAAACCTGTCCTCTCAGATAACTGAGTGCCAAGAAAAATTATTCCCTATTCAATGTGGAACAGGCTTAATGCTTAGCAGTTGGGAAGCCAGCTGATCCACTCGCTGCAATTTGTTCACGTTTCCCTCTCCAGTCGCGGAGACCAGTAAAAACGAGTGGGGGATAAAAGAAAAGGTGCGTCGGGCGGCGCGTTGTATTCACAGCAGGTTCCATGCAAGAAGTCTCTCTTACGTTGCACGGATAGGATTCGTAAGGATGCAGGAGAGACTGCAGCATCCATTCGGCGCAGATGGCTGATCCACTCGATTTCGGATTCATGGATACCCGCAGTGAAAAATGCCAGCGGCCGCCGACGCACGTTCTTACTCCTGTTTCTTGGATACCCTCGACCCTGTTTATTCCCTTTCCACTAGCGCCACCTATCTATCTTTGTCTCGCTCGGCTACCTTTTCGTTTCGATACAGTGCGCTCTTCTTAGTTTCTTGGGGATGCCATTCTACCTCTGGACCTTTTGGGAATTCTCTCTTTCGCGTGAGTCCCTCTCTTTCGCTTCTTATGAAACGCCGGACCCGGAATTGCGAGAATATAATAAGAGCCTCTCTTGATGAACGGCGACATTTCTGGGACGCGTGCCTGCTCCGGCTTTTATTAAGTCCCACATATTTCAAAATTCTGGCCCACACCCGGCTATACGTTCTCTTGAGCTTCTCTTGACCTGTGATCATCGCGAGTTATACGACGGCAGTGCTTCTATAGTGCAATTTGTTATTTTTTCATCATCCTGTGGAAGTCTTGCTCTTGATGAGAAACGGTTTATGTGCAAGAGAGCAAGAATTTACTCTCTTAAATTGTGACTTCTGACTTTAGTTGGATATTCGAAACGAAATGTTTAGTTTACTTTATGCAATACAGTATCGAATTATCTGTATGAAAGTATTTTATGGTACTTTTTAGATAATCGAGTTAAGAAACAATTTTAGTCCTTTTATGTGCACATTTGTGCCTTTTCATTGGTTTACCAATTCTTGAGGACTGGAATCGTTTTCCGGCGAATTCTTACTATTCGTTTGCTTCTTCTTCCGGATTCTCTCTACTCCCCTTGACGACAGATTCGAGTAAAGGTGCACGAGGGTGGAGACACGTCCGAAATATAATAAACTCCACGGCTGTCGTGATGTAGGGGCTCAGCCAGCCCTGTAAATACCCGAATATGGATTTTGAATATTTCAAGAGGCACATAGGTGCGCGGGCACACGTTTCCATTTGAGATTGCGTTCGCGGCTCGCCTCAAGCTTTTGCAAGCTTTTTCCCACGTGAAACACGCGTTCCTTCCACGAAACTGATATAACAAAGTGCTCGTAAAGATGCCCGACGATGCGTGGCCCAGAAATTTTGCCTTTGCCAGTACTTTCGCGCTCGCCGATGAGATTAGAGTACTGCTTCCGGTGCACAGTGCTCTCACTTCCGTTATCATTATTCAGTCCAGTCCGTGGAATGGACTCAGAGATTTTGTTGCTAGTAGTAAAAATGCGAAACGACGCGTCTTGCACAGTTCGTTATTATCTAAATTTTCATTTTAATTTTGTACTAACATTTAGTCATTTAGTATTGTTTTGGTAGATCGGTATTTGAGAGAAACTAGGGACGAGCGATGTTTCTGTAAGATGAAGTGTTTTGAGACACGTTTGAAAGATTTTTTTCTTGGCACATTCATTTCCTCAACGCGGATGTATAAGAGGAAGTGAGTATAGGCCGGTCCACTCTGAATATTTCCTCCTGGCGAGCAAAAAGGGTCGGCGAGCGGGAGCAGAAGATTCTTGATGCAATTTTCGTCGGAGCCCCCGGTTTGCTCCCTGGGCTTTCGGAATCTCTTCCTGTTGGGGCTGCTGTCCCGACCGGGATGAGAGCGGATAATTTCGTAGAACTCCTAGCTCACGCTGCCGGCGATTCTGTAGGAAATAATCAGTTACGGCTTAGATTGAGATTTTTTTCCGCCACTTGCCCTCCCGTTCAACCCTCAGCGCCACTAGCTATCCGCCAATTTCACGATTTCCAGCCGTGAACTACGTGGTTGTAACTAAAAGGAAGTGAATTTCTTAGCTGTCGTTCGACTGCTAGAATTCCCAACTTTTATTTTACGAGAATACCGAAAACACCGTAGAACGATATCAAAGAATTTCTATATTATTCTACGCAGTATTTTAATCTAACCCCGATCAATTTCGATAGTAAAATTCTCAAAGACAATAAAGTTATAATATTTATTGCTCGTATTCAAAGGATATTAAATTATCCACCGAAATTCCCTTGTTAAGGGCCGAGAATCGATTACAAAGCAGCACTTCCGAGCGAACAATGTCGAAGTTCGCCGCTTAATTGACGGGCGGCGAGTAATCTCTGTAGCCGGGAATACATAGTTGATCGAACAAAATGAGCGTCATTGGAGCTTAATGGGGGCGAAATAGCGTTAGCTACGACAGGGGCCAAAGCTGTGTGCCGAAAGGACTTATGTGGGGAAGATCATCGAGCTGCGGTAACTCATAAAGTAAACTATTGTGAAAGTTGGGGAGCGTGCGCGCGCGCGCGTGGGCGCGCCGCTGGGATAACGCAAGGGAGCAATTAGAATAATGATAAAGTTTCGGCTTAATCTACGCCGCCAAGTGTACCGGGCTGAATTTCACTCGGCGTGTTGATTAAATTAATCTCTCGTCAGACGGCGATCACCCTCTCGATAAACGATACACATTATTAGGATTGGCAACTTGCATGTCTCCCGGGGCTATAAAACAAATCGTGTAGTAGCTTAAAACACGAGGGATTAATATGTTGACACTTTGTTCCTGCGCGTTTTACTGATGAAGAAAACTCGGCTGTGATTTTAATAGTCGACAAAAGTTTTGCCAGTTTTGTCTTCACATTCGCCATCCCATTTATCGCTGTTTGTTAAAATAGAAGTCTCCATTGGAATATCGATTCCTATATTAACAATAATAGTATCGACGCAGAAATAATACCAAACTACATTGTCAGAAATAAACAGCGATGCCATATTTATTTCTGCGCGGGTTGCGGAAATGTTATTTGTTCGTGTAAATTGGAGTTTCGACAATCGTATCGTGCATTCAGTTGCCACCCGGCTGTCCGTAACAGCTGGCTGGCTTTGCAGCAACAGGGTAACGCACAAATTATTACATTATCGTTGATATTTTCATTTCCGGTTGGCTGGCGGGAAATTTACGCGAAGCTCGTGGCGAAGTAAAACCTGGTAGGCCGCGATTATACAACTTTTCGTTTCTTATATTTATTACCATTCATTTCTACCTGCCATTGCACAAAGATAAGAAAATCTGCGAATGAACGTGGTGAAGAACACCGACACGTTAAGCTTTAAGCAAAACTAGCAGAGATACTAATTTGCGCTCATTTTTCGCCAAAGTCTTATCCTGTTTCTCTTGTACAGCAGTTTAATTATAGATATAAATAGAAAGTGTTCCGCATTTAAAAACCAATTCGTATCACCAACTCGCTAGTAATTCTCAGCACAATTTAGAAATTACTCGTGGCACCGCTCGGGCGAGACTTGGAAGTCGTGATTACTCGGCGGGTGGCGGGCGAGTGTAAGTGGCGTCGAAGTCCTATCCCAAAGAGAGCGAGCAGAGAGACAAGGCACTTGCCAAGGAAAACAAGGCCAAAGTTCGCTCTCGTGAATGAAAACTCCGCTTCTGTGCAAGTGCTTAGCTCGACGAGAACTCGTCTGGAAGGTGGCTGGCTGCGAGACGACGAAGACGAGTCGAATGCGAGTAGACTCGGGAAAGTAAGGCCGAATGCCTCCTGCAGGCAGTGTAGACGACATGCACATAAGTTGCTCGAACCGCGCTCTTCCTCGTTCTCACCGGCGAAAAGAGGGGAAGCGCAAGTTCTCCAACGAGAATCTTTGCAGGATTGCTTAATTAACGGCAGAAGTCTGATATAAATTGGTGCGCCTGTTAAATCAGGATGTAGTGGGCACCCAGTTGTGTCTGGCGCGGCACTCCGAACCATGTCGCACCTGGAACGCTCTTTCCATCGGCTGAACCTTCCTGAATCCCGAGCAAAAGCGTGAGAGGGGGAGAAGCTTGATACAAAAGCGGCGCAGCTTCCACCGAACCTTAATTATCTAGCCCCCTCGTATATACTTGTCGAGCGCGTCGCTACCATCGCATTACAGGCCCTGCAGCCGCCACCGTGAAATAACAAGCCACTGATTTTGCATATCGCTGGCGACTACGGAGCCACGACAGACTCACAAAGTAAAAGGAGCGCCCACTTGATGCCCTCCACATACACCGCGATTCATCACGTACATTGTCTACGGCTTTGACAGGCTTTTTTTTATCGAGCCAGACGTGATTAAACAGCTAAACTTTTGACCCCTCGCGTGTACAGTGAAGTGAACTTCGACGAATTGTATTGGTAACGTTATCTGTTTTGTCGAGTTAATGATAAACTGTGCAAATAGTTGATTTTAAGGGAAAGGTTTTGGGATTTTAGATTTCTCTCTAGTAGAAAATGCAGGCATCAAATTTCTCTCGTTTGATTTCACAGTTGAACTATCGGTCAATTAAAATACTTTGTGCGAACTTCATTCTGCGTAGTACCGCGGGGTTATTTCAGGTACTGCACACACATACAGACACAGAGGTGGGCCCACCTGAGTAATTAAAATATGCGGGCAGCGATATTTAAATATCACATCGACTCGGGAAGATCTCGCATTCAGACGGGCCGACTCGGCTTGGATAAACATAAAATCCAGGAGGATAAAGGGAAATTTTCGACGGAACATTCCAGTCGGGAAATCAGTATTTGAAATGTTAAATTAAAACGAGCCCCTGACTCTAGCCAAAGTGCCCGGTAATCCCGCCACTGGCGAGCGGAGTTCGCATGCACGCCAATTTATATTCGGAGTATGAGAAATTAGTTCGTAATTAATACCCGCGAGTATCTTACATTTCCGAGTGGTAATTGGGAGGCAGAGATTCCTTTTTTTCATCTCCAATTTCCGCAGTGAAATAATGTACTTCGTTATAGTTGGCCGGCTAATACGTCCGCAAGAAAGAATTAACCCTTTGAGCTCTCTGTGTCTGTGCTGCTCAATTAATTCCATTCATTAGACTAGTCAGCCGGTGATGCTGTAGTTACTAAAACACGAAATTGCAAAATATGCATTTGTACTCTGGTTACTTTAGATTAAGCGAAGCGGGATTCAATTAACCCTTTAGGGTACAAGTATAAAGATCGTCGGCTGTTACGTAGAATGTAATTAGGACTTCGAATAGCGGAATACCAGAAGGACATATTTTAGCGAAAAAATCCTTTTATTACTATCGAATGTTTCTGGAAATTAGTTACTGTTGAAATAATTTGTTAGTTAGAAATTCCAGATTTGTAATTCTGCCAAGTTACTCGAATTCCAATTATATTCTGATAAAAGTCCCATGAAAGGAAAAATGTTTGACTTCGAATAGTAGAAGAATTTTATTTCATTGAGGAGTTTGCTCCATAAAATTCCTTTGCTTCAGGTTCGTTCATACTTATTAAACGCAATCTTCTTATACAACGTAATGCCTGCTCCAAGTTCTGTTTGGAGAATGCAGGAATCCTCGTGAACTTTCCACAATGTATTTCCAACTTGAGCCACCCGTGTTTTTTATTGGGCAATAATTCAAAGTCATTTGATTTATACTGAAATTAATTCAATTTTTATCAATATGGCAGAGATTAATTTTCTGAAATCAGGTTGCGCGAGAACGTACAGAGTGAAATATCCCATTGCCTTGCATATTCAATTCTAAATTCATTCTCGAGCATATTCGATATGCACACAATAAAGTTATAAAATCAGTAATCATTCGCCGAATTTATGAGATCAAATAGCTGAAACTGCCGAACATTATTAAGAGATTTCAAAAGAAAGAAACCTTACGAAACTGTACTATATTGAATTAGCAATTACATCATAATATAACATTTTCATTAAAATCATACCAACTGGTATGTTGCTCGTGATAGAAACCTCGCATTTCACAATGGTAATTCCGAATAATTTAATCTTTATGGGGATGCTCAGTGGCATAACCTCCTGAATTCAGTGATCTCTCGTGGCACGTGGCAGGAGCCCTCAAAATACCAGAAGTTTTCATACGAAGAGAATTGGCTTGCCAGCGGTGTATCAAAGTCCCCACGAAATCCCCGGCGAAAGCTCTTTATTCCCGAATTTGGTCGATCCAGCGGCCTCCCCTGGCTTAATCTTTCCTGATCCCCCCGAAATTTCTTGTTACCTATGGTGGAACATGAAAAGTGCGGCTGGGACTTAATCTCTTTCTACGGCTCTCGAAATTTCCGTCCCTCCGCTACCCGAATCGCCCACTTTCCTCACGTGACCTCTGAATTATCGTCGAGTTTCTTCGGAATCCTCTGTAGTATCCAAGATTAATCCCTTCGCACACGCTGGTCCTTCCAGTTTCGGATAAGTTTCGTCGAGCACTGCTCTATACGGCAAAGATCCAAGAATTCTATTCAATAATAATATTACATCCTGTCTTTAATACCAATGAGAATAAGAATCACACAATTCCTTAACTATATTCATTTCGTCCATCTCCGACAAATGACAATACCATCTTGTACATTCATCACCTGCATTTTATCAGTCGGACGCGTTCATTTTGGGATTTTTATAGAACGGTGCAAAAGTCAGTGTGTTGGATTAAGAAAGTACAAAGATAGGATCGGGCAGTTTCATGGAAGAAAGCGCAACCCCGAGCAATGACTTCCTGAAATGGTCGAAGCTAAGAGTGGCAGAGAAGGGAGTTGGATAGGCAGGGGCGCGGTGGGGGTGGGCGGGGGTCAAGAGGAGTGAACGAGGGGTTAAGCGAGTCGAGGTCCAGCCATCAGGCAGTCGTTAGATAAGCCTTAAAACAGTCTGTACCTGGCAAGTAATGATCATGCTATAAGCACCGTGAAACGACGATCGTTACTGTTAGCTGCTCGACGTTTATAACGTTACAACTGGAGAACGCTCCGGACGAGAAACCTCTGTGAATCGAGGACGAGGCGAGACGGTAGAAAGTGCGGGGGAAAAGGAGTGTCCGCGAGTAATGCCGCGAAAGAGAGACAGCAGAGCATTACTAAGAGGGTAGGTAAGCCGCATGGTAGAATGCACTAACATAAAAGCTAATGTAGCAAAGTGCGGTTATGTCTGCAGTGGAACTGGTCCCGTGTACATCCGGCGGCCAACCCCACCACCACTGCGAACGCGCCACCCTATATCCCGGAGGTCCCTTAATATCCTCGCCGATGCCACCCTCGCGTCCTGTCTCCCCAACTGGAAGTCTTCTGCCAGATATGGAGGACCCTTTTTCACCCTCTTTCTTACATTTCCCTTCTCTCTCTCCACCCCCACCTCTCTCGCATTTTCTCTCGCCCTCTCGCCCCGATTAATTCTCGGTCAACAGTCGAGTCCTGAGTTATGTCAGAGCTGGGCGGACTTGACGCTTTGAATGACTTCGTGACGGATAGTTGAAGTGATATAATACGCGAGAATTTATTTTTCAATTGTGCATTTGATGAAGAGTGTGATAACTAAATTGTGTGATGCGTATTTAATAAGATTGAATGCGGCAGTGAGTCTTCGATATTATTGGTTGAGAAGCGAGAGTATAATGCAATGGTAAAGTTTCTTTATACATTACTCAGCATTAGTACGCATTCGGTATTATTAATACGATGCTAGTGGCTTGCTCAATCACGAGAAGACGAGACGTTTCGACTAATTAATGTCCCGCTGAACTTTCGGACATAAAATCTTGTTAAAGTTTCCGACTTGGGGCCCTCCTCGTCCCCTCCGGATTCCTCTTTCTCTTTCATAACGTTATTCGAAATGGCCTGGAGTTCTGGAGGTCTTGTTAAGATTCTCCTCTTCAATAGTCCTTTCCGCTTGAGGGACTTCATTCATTATCAGTCACTGTTTTTGGCTTCCTCCACCCAGTCTCGGATGTCAATTAGAGAATCTCGGCGGTGTCACTGGACGACTTCATCGTCTCGACCGCGCGCGCGAACTGATTTGCTGACGCTACGGAAGTTATGCAAAACAATTTGCCATCCCACTTGCATAATGTTGTAATGATTCTCGAGTAATGGCTCGTATTTCTCTGCCAGCGATATTATTGTTAATAATTCATTTTAACTCGAGTGATTGTGGTTCTTCGTTGCTCTCGAAGTGTGGAGTGTGCGTGTGTGTGTGCCGTGACCTTTATTCCCGGCAGACGACCGAATTCACGGTAATCAAAGCCGAATGGGACTTCTGATGACTCGAGGACGTGAAATATGCAGGCGCGGGTAGGAATGCATGGGTAGGGGCGATTGAACGGGACAAGTTCCATTAATATTCTCGAGAAGGCAGGATCGATGTTCAATTATTCAGAGGAGCGCCGTTATGCGCTCGTCAACCCCTGTAATAGTGCTGTGTGCTTGAGTGTGTATGAGCACGTACATCTTTTTGGCGTTTCGACTGTCGTCCCCATTACCTTCTGCCATCGTTTCACTCACAAAAAATTACTTACCATCGTATTGTTTTACAAGAGTAATAACTAAAGTACTTCCAGAGAATTCGTGAAAACTTGCCCTAGATCTACTGGCATAATTTTATCACGATATTTCTTTTCTTCCTTCTTAAACAATCTCATATTTTTGTAATATGAGTGATGCAATAAGCATTCGATTGAAAGTGTAACGACTAGAACAGGACTCTCCCATAAGAGGAGAATGAAAGTATGTTAAGAGGGAAAATATCAAACGAATGTCTCGATCGTCGTCGAAAAGCCTGACGACAAGGAGCAAGTAGAATCCATGGAATTCCCTTGAGTAAGGACAGTAAGGAATCCTTCGGTGAGAGCTCTGTCTTCCGTGAAAGCGATGGGTGGCGGTGAGGGCTCTTTTCGGTAGGCACGGAATATGCCCAAGTATTTTAATATCGGGCCCCCAACTTTCCAGCTACGCCATTGTCCAAAGGGCTGTCCTGCATGTGTGAATGGATTGGAATGCAGCTCGGCTTTGTGCGAAAGCCTTTATTGTTGGCCTGTCCGCCGACCAGTACTGCCTATGGACCTTAAGTTCTTCCTCCCATTGTGTTCACCCCTTTCGAACTCTTCCATGTTAGCTTCTCGCCTAATTCCACCTGCTTTTACATCGTTTTCCTTTCTATTCGATCCAAACTACGCGTTAGTAGATCATAGCTTTCTAGAGAGTGTAATTGTTCGAAGAAATTCGAAAACATTGTTTTAAGATTTGTTGGATGGCTGCAGTAGCAGCTTTTTGAAATTATTCAATCTCATTAATGTAGATTTGGCTTTCGCGTGGAACTTGAGTGTTCGACTCGACTGATGCTACGGAATATTTCGGAAATGTGTTACAGGCTTCGTAGTTGAAGCGGTTATACCAGTTCTATCGTCGAATGTTGCAAACTTGTTATAGCGTGATTACACTCCCGAACTTAAGGGTTCCGTGCGATTCCTATCAACGAGATTAGACGTCGCTTTTCCGTTGACGAATTAAAATTGCATTGACCTACTAACAGGGATAATGAAACAATTCAATTTGCAATTGTACTGAGAATTATCGAGCATCCTATGCTGACGGAAATTAAAGACTGTTAATGATAAAATTCGACTTTCTAATTTTTTAAATTCAGACCAGAAGGTTGCGAAATATTCTATGCATTTTTTAATTGTAGAGACATTTTATCGGGAGTTACTTTGTACGTAGTTTTCGTTTTTCCGTGCACATCCACAGTAGAAGTTTTAATTCGTTCGTTTTTACCTTCCGTCAGACGCTACTCCCGCAATACACGCGAAACAAAGATAAAAGCACAGACGCATCAATACCGTTTGCTTCCCTGAAGTACCGAGAGGGATTGCTAGAACGAAAACGGTGGAGGAGAAATTTCCCGGATACACCTGTGTCATAACGTGGAATCGATCTCGAGATGTTTTCATCGATACACGTGTGATGTCTAGTCACGTTTCCGGCAGGATCATCCTACCTGCCATTGACGTTTTGATCTGTCGGTCTTGGCTCCTGCCATGGATCCAAATCCTCCAACCATCTCTGTTCGACATGGATTTCGAGAGTCCTTCTTACTCCTCCTTAATTTTATAAAACTAGTCGCATAATACTTATCTACGATTAGTAGTATCATGAATTTCTGAGAGACTAACAAGGTTTTATATTTCCTTATTAGTTTATTCTCACAATAATATATTTATTTAACGAGAAGTTACTATTGAAACAAAATATGCAGTCTTCAACTGCGGTGGTAAAGGATTGAACTCTGATTGCTGGTCCCAAAGATGTCGCGCGTATAATTGAAATTTACAATTGAAAACACACGGGACAACAGACGAGTCCTTCGCGAAAGTCCCGCTGCGTGCCGTAAAGAAAATGTTATTCGCTACTTCCGTTTCCATTTTAATATCCCGGTAATTCTGGGTTCCCGTGCAGCGGCTGCTTCTGTTGCCGCGCGCGCTCTGCCGGATGAATTCCCGGAAAAAGCGTCGAGCGAGAGGGATATTTAAGACGTAAGTACACCGCCGGGAAAAAGAATATTACATTTATACGCCGCATATTTTTGCTGCCATATGAAGAGAAGTCCCATCTTTCGCGCCACCGCTAATTTATCATTTGTAGGGCGAATCGCTGTTCCGCCGGGAATGCAATCGCATCGCCGTGAAATAAACCTGCCAGTAGTTTCAATGATATTTAACGATACGATAAATATCTGCATTCGAGAATTTCAATACACTTTAGTTGTAAACCCAAAAGTACGCCAATCTTTGCAAATATCAGACTATTTACTATTTAGAAGTTCGGAGTATTCAAAGAACTTGAATAAATAATTTAAACTTTTAAACTATTCACAGGTGCAAAGAATCTATCTCGAACATTTTTGAACATTAAGTCATTCAATACGAGCTCATATTAAGTATTCATAGCTGATCACCGAGTCCCTTCTCAATTTCATAATCCGGCTCAAGGTACTCGGCTGCCTTCCAATAGCTAATGCCTTTCCAATCGAAAGCCATAAACACCCAAGAGAGAAAGAGAGTCCTGCAACGCCCGTTAACCCCCACGGAGCCGAAGAACGGCTAGCAGCAGCAAAACGGAAAAGTCGAGCGCGAAGGACTCTCCCCTAGAGCCGAGTGGAAGAGGGCCTGAAAAAAAGGGTCTAAATGCACGCAAAAATGCCATAAGCCAGTATGGTGTAATAACCGTACTGTCTGGCTGCGGGAACGAGGCTAAGGGTGGGATGAACGCGGCCAGAATGAAAGTGGCAGCGCAGCAGCGCGCCCGCCGCTAGAGAGGGTCAGAAGGAATGAAGAAAAACAAGAAGGCAAGAAGCAGTGTGGGAAAGGGTGGGTTGGGGGTGGACGAGGGGGTTGTGGCGGGGTGGTTCTCGCTTAAAAAGTGGGTAGCTTGACGGCTGCCGCGGAGAGGGTTGGGGGTGGCGGTGCATATAGGCGGCAGTAAGGGGGTGACTGGTTGGCTGTGTGCGCGTTATATTCAATAAAATCCAAATGTACCGCAAGAGACCCTTTTTCCCAGCCATTTTTGCCCAGCTACCCCGCTTTCCTTGGGCTTCCTCGTCTACGTGCGCGCCACTCTCTCCCACGCCACGCACACACACACACAAGAGTCAGCCACCGGCAGGGTCGCCGCGAGGCCATTCGTCGAAGTTTATTTTGCGTAAGCGACGAAACTCCGCTGCCCCGAGGCTGCGTAAGATGTTCTGGATTCCTTGGACCAAACCGCCCTTCCCCTCTCGCCTTCTTTTCCCGCAACGTCGCGAGCGCGTTTCATTCTTTTTTCACTGTTGAGGCTGTCGGATCTCGTCTGCTGCGAGCGAACGAGTCGGCGAGAGAGGAGGGAAGGTTTCCTTCTCTGTTGGTTGCGCGTGAACCTTCGCCAGTCAGGCAGAGCTTTGGCTTGCCTGTCGTCGTCTTCCTCTTTTCCTTTTTCGCCCTCTTCTTTTTGTCTTGCTCCTTTGGTGGCAGCGCCAGGGAACTTGCCCCCTGGGATAAAGATAATCCCTGTGGCGGGGAGCATCAAAGCACCACCCCCATCCTTCGCGAGATCTCCTTGCTCTTTCGCCTGCCCTCTGTTGCCAGCCTCACTCTTTCTCTGTTCTCTTCGCGGGCGGCGCGCGCGCGCGGGCACAGTCTCTCCCGATTTTTGTCCTTCGGCCTGACAGCCTCTCTATGTATTCCTTCTCTCGTTCTGTTTTTGATGGGAATTAATTTGGATCTTGTTTTAATTAAAGAAGGATTGTCTCGCGCGGCCTTTTAAGAAGCGAGGGGGGTGGAGGTCACTATTTAAGTGAGCCGGAAAGGACTGTTTATGATTGCTTCCGGGCGTGTCCTCGCTATGCCGCAAACCATATCATCATCCTTGTCTTAGACACCCTCCTTTCCTGAGGAGATAGCGAATCGCCAGCTAATTGACATGATTTAACGGTAACCCTGGAAACCATTTTCATATTACGGTAAATTCGAGTCATAAACGAATTACTGTCTAATGCACTTTTTTTTACTACTTCGTTTTCTTCACAGCTTTCCGCGAGAGTCTTTCCTGCCTCCGATAGCTTCGGTTACAAACTTTCGAATGGCCTCGAAAGTTTCGAGAAGTAATTAGAAGCCGGTGAATATTCAGCGGAGTTTCGGTAGTCATCATCGCCGGGGTAGAGTGAGAAAGTGCGGTTCTCTTATTTTTGCGAGGAGCCAAGGCAAGTTTGTAGCCGATATAAGGGAAGTCAGTTGAGCCGGCGGAATACTACGTCGAGTTTCATGGGGGTTGGACAGATAGTACAGGAGGGGTTGTGGAGGGTTGTGGGGGGTGTTATTGGGTCGCGGCCACTTAATATGCAAATGCATCGTGAAGGCGACTACCGCTTCTCTCGCCGGTAGACGAGAGGCCGGCAAGCGGGCCAATACTTTAATTTACATTTAAAATTGCGCAAGGGTTGACAGCCGCCACCTTGTTCGCATCGCCGCAAAACCGATGTCTACTGCTTAATCGGACCTTCCACCAGTGCCACTACTTCACCCTGACAACCTCCACCGTGTCACTCCATTTCTTTCCTCTGATACGATTATTAGAACACGAGCGTGCATTGTTGAACACTTTATTTCTCCTACTCGGTAACATTCTGTGATTGGGGATTTAAAGGGAATGCTTGGAAAGTAATACACCAAGTCTGTTTCAATCAAATACATCTGTCAGGACTTACTAAACTTGAAAATAATGAAGATAACTCGCATCTCTTGTTTCCGGGGCGTCTCCCCCATCGATGATTCGAGTTCGGCTGAAAAAATCGATCCGGTTCGTGCTGGAACCGAAAACAAGAGCGGGTGGCGTGGGAGAGCGAGGGTGCTATTTATATAATTGCTGTAAACAAATATTTAACCACTCGGGGCACGGCTGTGTTCGGGAAGGCTTCGCTTGAAATCGTAACGCAACGTGCGTCGGGGCCTCCGCCAATGGGAGGAGGTGAAATGAACAGGGGTTGCAAAGGGGGGTGGCGGCGGGGGTGTTCCATCATCCGTGGGACCCTCTTCGGAAGTCCAAGTTGGTTCGCTTGTTGTGTTTAATACAAACAGAGAGGAACGCGTCCGCGGGCTTTGCCAGTCGTGCTTTTTGTCCGACGCGGAGGATTTGCCGGCGTCACGCGTTACCGGGCGGCGCAATATCAGAGAGTGGGCGGGAGAGGAGACGAGCGGAGAGCAGGGAGAGATGGCTCTCTCGCAATCATCGGCAGCATCCGTGCGGCAGACTGATGCTGGCAGCAAGAGCGATACACGTGAGCAACAACGCTTCGGGCGCATAATAAGCTTCCTTTACCGAAAACTGACGTTACAACACAGCTCTCTCCGCCTTTTCGATCGGAAAAATTGAGAGAAATCGACGCATCCGAGAAATCGAATGCTTTACAAACGCTGTTTGTCTATGAGAGCTCGACGTTTTTTTAATGCCTGGCAATTCCGCGCGGTTTACTCTCCTGCAGGTTTTTCATTGCCAGGATTCTTTATAATAGTTGTAGGAGTAAACTAACATTTTTCTCTCAACATTTCTTAGAATTAGGAGGAATACCCGACAATATTCAAATCGGACCTTTGCTCTGTAATTCTGTACCTTTTGAGTAAATATCCGCCGGTTATTTATGACGGGTGAGAGTACATAGAAAGAATACGCAGGTAGTGGAAGAATTCTTTTACCATTGCCGGAAGTGTAAATTTCTACTTTACAACGTCTTATAGATTAATCACTGCCAATGTATATCCTTGGAGATGTTAAATAATGAGGAAGTCTCCCGTGCAACTTATTACTCTCTTCCGGACGCGCAATCTATTCCTCACTTATTCGCTTATCACTCAAGGCGCGAGTTAATCCAACAGTCCTTCTCCGATGGAACATTTATCTTGCTTATTAACCTCCATTTGGAATCTCTCCGCTCCACTCGAACCCCATGAGTTCTTAATATCTTGCATAATTGGGCCAGATATTTCTCTCGATGAAGTATTGCGAAATCGTGCCTCCAATCCGTCGCGCATTTACTTCCAAATCTCATCGCGAAATTGAGAAAGGGAGCCTTGATAGGCGTTCATTTTAGAAGTGGGGAACTTGACAAATGTAAATTTGGAATATTACAAGAAGGAGACAAGTAGAATGCCCTGAAATATTGTACATTCGAAAATAACCAAATTTTATCATCGGCTGAGGCTGAGGCTGAGGGAAACTGTACAGCGAAGTCCAATAAGGCAGTTTATAAGGCGTGTCTGACCATACCATTGACTTGTTCTACTGCGAGTCTAGCATAATAACTTCCACGGTATTTCTCGTAGTAATACTAAGAAATATAACTCTAATTCTTGTTATTTATAACAGTATAACATCTTTCTTACAATTATTAAGATTTCTCATTACTTACAATATTTATCACATCCGTATTTTCTTTTGTAAAATTAGAGATGATTTATCTCAATCTCGAAAGTCTGCCGAGTACAAGTATCATTCCCCGTCACCGTAGCCTCCAACAGCTTTTCATTAGTGGATTACACTTTATTATTATAAAATAATAATCAAAGCTACAAACTAATTACACCGGTGAAAATCCAGTCTAACAAACAATGACCGTCTTAAGCGGTAAATTAGCACTCGCCATGCCAAGCATGTTCTCTGACGGGGACGGTCTCGAAGAATACGGTGGTGTATCAGTGTGTACCGGAAGTCAGGAAGACTAGCCGAGATTGGCTGGCAGATGGAATGGCAATGTTCGCCAGTCCATGAAGCGGCATCCCCGTGGCTTGTCTCGGCTTCCCTGCAGGAAGCGATTTCGCGGGAAGCACGTCGGAAAGTTCACCAACCGAACGATACGTTCGATGTCGCTTTGGCTCCCCCTCGCTCCCCGCTTCCCCCCCTTGTCTCGCCCCGCATTGGCCTCTCAACCTCCCGTCTTCCCCTTCGTTGGCCTTCGGGAAGCGTGTTACCGTATCTGTTGCTTCTTCCCTTCGGATACGTTTGAAGCGCTGAATTGGGAGCCGGGGTTACACGCCAGCTCGCACACGGATTTCGTGGCTCCGGGCAACTCCGAGCCACACACATACACAGCCGCATATACGCCACAGATGGGGTTTGCAGCCCTTAGGAGTACTTGATACTACTCCTCCCACTCTCTCTCTCCCTCTCTCTCTCGCCCTCTCTCTGGCAAGAGGCGACTGTAATTTAGCAGTTTCTTGAGTCACCGAGTCCCTCACTGCAGACTCGTGGCTCCTCGGTTTCGGAACGATTTAGGAACTAATTCGGATTAAAGTACCTTGGAGTATTCCAGTACTAATTACCGGCACTCCGGCTGTCTTAATATCACGACTGTTTCTCATTGAGAATATGTAACTTGCAAGTGTAATTGCTGGGTTTCTTCTTGTGGATTATTAATGTCGAATTGTTGTAACAGCTTTCTTGTCATTTTAGAAACTATCGTAGATTTTAATTACGATACTCGGGAATTGTTAATAATTTCGAATGAAAATTACAAGTATGCGTAGAATAAACGGCCTTTTGCCAATTATTACGATTCCCTTCGTTTGATCGTCAGTGCTTCCGTGGAGCATGATACAATGTGCTTGCAACAGGTTGTAGAAATCTCGCGCGGAATTGAAGCAAGGGAAGACTACTTCTCCGTGTAAGGTGAGCGCTCTCGGCACAAATTACTTGGCAGCGAAATTATTTTAGTGCGCTGGGCGGAGCTTTAGTGTCGAAACGTCAAGTCTCACACTCGCCAACAAGTTGAGAGAGTCGGGAGGCAGCGCTTTCGCCTTATTTCGTGCTCTGCTCTCCTTTTTCCGACTCAGACTCTGTGCGTGGCAGCTATTGTACGAAATTCTCGACTGCCGCGCTCGTCCGTCTCGAGTAATCGCAATTCAAGCTCCGTAAATACACTGCCTCGCGCCTTTTATTCAGCCAGGAATTTCTTCTTTTAATCAAGTGCATCAAGCACACTCGCAGTAAGATGCAAACGGTTTACACTTAATTGTTCGCAAAGTACGCGGGATTCTTAGGTCATCCATGGGAGATTCGCGAAGAATAAAATAGAATAATTTCAGTCTACTGTTTCATTAAATTGAGATACAACGGGATTAACTTCGGAGCTATAATTGTAATTATATTCGTATTACCTTTGCAGCTACATTATTATAGTTTATCGGCATTACCGGTCTATTAATTATTACAATCACACACAACTATTGGCAATATTAATTCTAATGTCGATGAAGTTCATAGATTCCAATTACTGGGTGTTTACTAGATATTTTATTATTACAGAAATACGGGGATAGAGAATACAATTATCATTCCAAAATTAGATAGGCGCCCGAAACAAATAAGGATGTTTAATAGCTTCCGCTCCCCGCGTTCATTCGCGTTCTTTAAATACGATTAAACGGACTGCCGGCGATTTCTCGAGCGTCGAATAATTTCCTGGAAAGCTTATCGGGTCACACAACGCAAGGGGTTGGAGTTGCCCCGAAAGGGTAGGCAAAGGGGGTTGGCCAGCAATAATTTCGCGCGTTTCTCTCCCTGTGTCTTTGAGCGGCGCAGATTCAAATGAGAGCTGAATTTCGCCACGATTGAGTCTGAAAAATTCAAGCGCACGATTTCGCGGCGCGAAAGGGGTGCGCCGGCAATTTGAATATTTATAAGGGCGCGTGAAGCAGGCCTGCCGTGAAATGGCCAAGTAGGTGCACAGATATCGTCGTCCGCGCGCCGCCTTTGAATACATTAATGGAATTCGAACTCGCCCGGTTATTTGTCCGACCAACCCTGAGCATCTGCCTCACCCTGCCCTGCCACTGTACTCTCAAGAAAGCCGTTTGTTTATCCCCGCCATTAGCAGGAAGTGCATGAACATCGCGGAATAATAAGACTCCGGTAGTGTTTTTTAATGACCGTGTACATTATATCCGTGGTCGGCTGTCCTCGCAAATTGAATCGATAATCGGGGACAGTAAATAACTCGACGCTGTCGGTTTTTGTGCAAGAGAAAAATGAAGGATAGGAGATTCGTGTGAGAAATTATAAATTTGCAAAAATATTTCCAGAAGGTATTTAAGGATTTAGCATTTGAATTTGGGTGGGATGATGATTGGTCAAAGGTTTAGATGGCAAATCATAAAGCAGCCTTCGCTGCCAAGCGCCAGTGAAAACAGCATGCAAGAGATGGCCGTAAAATTGAATGAAAAATCATGAATATCGGGCTCAAATGTTTCCAATTATCGAGTGCGTAGCGGCATGCAGCGTGCAGCCGCGGCGCATATGCAAAATGTCTATCACACGTTCGACAGAGAGAAGAAAAGAGGGTGGGAACGAGTATCGATAATGGGGCGAGGGCGATCGAGGCAACGGGTGAAAAAGAGAAAGAAATAATAAACAGCTCATCTCCGCTTGTTTGTCCGGCCGGTTAAAACCACGGATTGATGCCGAAATTGCGTTAATTGCGCGCACTAACTCAAAAATAAATCGCAAATCTGTGAAATCCTGCGTGGCCAGGCGATCGCTAATTATTTCGTGAAATTTATGAATGCCTGCCAATGCCGAGTATTTCGGATTTTCCAACTTTTGTATCCACTACTCCGCTCGCTGTCGGTCAGTATTCGATTCGTCCGCGTCCGCATATTTTTCTCAATCCACATTCACGCACACCCCATTGACTTGCGATCAAACCCTAATGAATCGACCTTCCGACTATCAAGCCGCATTCACCCTATTGTTTCTCTCCGCGAAAACATTTCTCGATTACATGCGAGCCATTTTTAATTGACAGTCGTATAACACTCGCCACGATTGGACAACAAACAAACTCATTACTCCTCTTTTCAGCTGTCCGTTGGTGAAGGGAAAACAGTGAAATACATTTCAATCTTTTAATGGTTTTCAGTTTTTTAATTAATTCAAATTCAGTGTGCACACAGAGAATGTTGTATTTCGATTTATATTTAGTTCACATGATATTCACGGTGCCAACGAAATGGATTGAAATCCGTAGAATTCTTCTCGATTTCAACTCGACAGGCAACGCATAAGACTGACTAAAAGTACAAAGGCAATATTTGCTTATCATCAGTCTGTCCGAATCCACGTAAAAGCTTGAAGCATCCGCTTGATCGCTCTATTACCAAGGGAAAGCGTACCGAAGCTTCCGTGCGCCGAGAGTGACGTAATTCTTGCAAAGTCTTCATCTAATATCGCCACTCATACTCGCCGGAGATCAGGATAAATCGTTCCGTCCGCGCCCTACGTTCCTCCGGGATTAAGCGGAGAGCAGGAAACTTCGATTCAGTCGGTTCCTAATAACTCGAGAGCTCCAACTCTCGCCGCCCGCGCCCCTCCTTCTCTTTTTCGGTCTTTTTGTGCCATTAGAGTTTCCCTCGCGGCACTCCATTCAACTTAGCATACACTTTGACCTCTTATACCGAGAAACAAGATTCACTTACATATACTTGCATCGATTGCATCTGACAATCCACAATGCATATATTCTAATAGGTGTAAGAGTGGATAGGTTTTTAAATTTACCACTATCAAACATTGACGAATTATTATTTCAAATAATTATTGCTTTATTTTATTGGTTCAAACAGAAAAACTCTACAGCGGAGTCCAATAAGGCAGTTTATGAGGCGTGTCTGACCATAGTATTGACTTGTTCTACTGAATCCAACATAATAACTTACGCGGTATTTGTCGCAGTAATACGACAAAATACAACTTTCATTCTTATTATTTATAACAATACAACATCTTTCTTACAATTATTAAGATTTTCTATCATTTACAATATTTATCACATTCATATTTTGTTTTTGAATGTTAGATCTTTGCAGATCCAATATTCCAAATAGTTACACCGCGTACAATCATATGTGCACTGAAATTGTGTTCATGGAACATACCGAGATCTTCCAAGCGCATTATTAGACTTTTCGCAATGTCACCGGTGAATGGGAAGATAGAAGGGGGGTATGGGCATACGTGAAATTACGACAGGACTTCTTGTCTGGCTCTCTCCGGCTGGTGGCTCGGATTAGGCATCGGGTAACCGATTGTAAATACCTCTCCCGACTCCGGGAGCAAGCGGAAAAGGGGGTTGGGAGCGGCAGGGAATTGAAGTTTACCGAGGTTGTAAGAGGAGACGCCGGTAAATATCTTCGGTGCCCTCGACAAGGGGCCTCTGCTGGCAGTGTGCGAGAAGTCTTCCGGCGAGAGAGTAGTCGACTCCCGCATCTTCTTCTTCGTCGTTCGAGACGTCGCTCTTCCTATTCCATGGCCGATTGCTCTACCCTTTCATAGCTTTCCAAAAGGTTACCCCCTCCCCGCTCGCCGGGGCCCAGCCCACCCTTCAACCCCTATCACCGCGCTCTCTGCCTAGGCGCCCAGCTCACTCGCGTTCAGGTAACCGCGCCACGAACAAACTGAATTAGTTATTCTCTCCTTCGTCCTGTCGAGACAGCCTGCCTGCCATAAGTTAACGCGGTTTCGGCTACATTGGATAAACAACTGTCTCACTTGCCGGCTACAAGGGACTTCATGGTTTCCCCGGGAACCACCGCCAATCCTGGAAAATGAAGTGTGATTCTAGGCTGACACTCGCTTAGTATCTATTTAGAATTTTAGTTTTTTTAGTAGGTTTATTTTGCGAGATAAATTATAATATAAGCTTGCGTAGTAACGCTATTCTACAAATACTTACATTGTGAAACGCCGACTTCTAAAGCTTCGACGAATGTAAATCAAGCATGACTTTGTACGCCAATCTCAAAGTTGTACCGGTGTGCAAGCTGGATATTCTACCCCGGGAACTTTTCAAACGGTATTCTACCTTTCTCCGAAGCCAGTACACTGACTCTCGAGCACTAGGAAAAGAGATCCAAGCAAGACAGAAGAAATCTTGAAAGTCGAAACATAAAAGGAGCGCTCGAAAAAAAGAGGGAGGGGCGGGAGGACGTTCAAGTCGTAGCTCTGGGGGAGTTGGCCTCGTCCTAAGACGATTACGTCAGAGGGAAGAATTAATGATGTCAAGTTGAAAAGTGGAGCTTTAACGCATATACCAAGCGGAGACGACAAGCACGAGGAAAAGAGGGAAAGAGTGAGAGAAGGACGGTGAGCGGAGGAGGGAGGCAGATACTGCGGCGATATTCGGTGAAGAAGAGCATATTGAAAGAGGCATAAAGGAAAGAGGGGCGAAGGAGAACTGTCCCTTCGGGCGGAGAAACGTAAGAGAGACACAGAGTTCCTCCACCGCTTGAAAACAGCCGGAACAGCTTGCTCCCCGATTCCGCGAGCTCCTCGCTTCTTCCACCAGCTCCTTTCGCTTGCTTTTTTCTTGGCCCTCCACCATCCTTTCCCCGCTTCTTTTCTCAACTGTCGATCTCCTCTTCCTCCCGGCACTTTTTTTTCTCCTGGCCTTGAGCAGGGAAACCGCGAGGAACGTTCCTCCTAAAAGACGGTTCTTCGGGGATGAGGGAGCGGGTGGATGCGTCACTGTGGAGGTTCCATACTGTAAAAGAGGATAGGAGGGGAAAGGGAAAGAGACAGAGAGAGAGAGCCAGTTTACCTTTTACATTACATTTATTTTACTTCATTTTTGCGCGCGCCCGGAATAAATGTCTTCGGGGCTTTGCCAGTCGGTTAGGAAAATACTTTCATAATGCTCGACTCCTCTTCCGCACCGTCGACCACTACCATTTTCCACTGGCGGCATATCGTTCAGCCCCTCCAGTGTGTCTCCTCGCCGCTAAGGTCGGTTGTCTCCCTTGCGACCTCGTCGAGGTGTGCGACCCTGTCCTTCCTTTTGTTCACCTGTTCCTCTCGTAGACTCTGTGTGCCTCCTTCCCAGCAGCTCGGCGAATATAATAATAAAGGGCCCGACGGGAGGCGCGGGAGGATGTGCTGGCGACGCGTTTGTTTCGTCGGCCCAGAACTAATATTGCGGATTCCCCGGAGGGCACAAAGCGAATTTTTCGGCGGCTTGCTCTCTCGTCAGTCTCGCAGAAGCCTTTTAAGGGTGCTGCCACGTGGGTCACGAGGACGATGTATTCGTTTTTGACGTGTAACCTAGTCAGGACTCAATCGTGAAGCTTTGTTTTTATCAAATGTTTAGTGTAAATCTAGCTAGAGTAAATCTGTTGGAAGAATCTTGAAAGTTACGTAATTATGTTTAAAATATTAGACAATCTGAATGGAGAAATTCAACAGAAAGTTGGCATTTATTTTTGAGTAGTTGCATAATGGCTAGTAGATTTCTTTGAAATTGCACAGTTTAGAACCGTCCGATACCAATTAGCAAACAAGTCCGAAATAACGTGCGAATATCACGGCTGATTTAACAAGTCGCTAATAAATCACCGCTTTGTGTGTATGAATTAAATTCATTTACATTGCGCTTAATGTCAGAATTTCACGGTATTGCGTTGTAATCCGCGCTGTGTGATTTAAATGAATTATAAAAACATTACCAACTTGGTAAACACCAGCAGGAATTGTGGGAGGCGGCGGGAGTCAAATTGGGACGGGAGCCGATGAAAGTTAATGTTATTGTCATTACTTGGGCGAATAAATTAGCGTAATTATGCGATTCTATATTTCACCCGGGGTTTGCATGATGCGCCCGACGAGTTCTTTCGGCCTCGACAGCAACCAGCGTTCGATAATAAATAAAGCCATCGAAGGATTAATATTCGCGTCACGGTCGGAAAGCGGGAATTAACGCGCCGGAATTCACAGAGATTATCAAATATAAGAAACCCCGTAATATTCCTGTAAGAGCGTAATTTAATTTAATACACCTTAAGAAGTCTGTGTGCAAAGTCCATATGTGCACTGTGTTCGTACGCAAATACTTTATTCTAATTTAATTAAATTAATAGCAGTGGCAGGCTTGCCAGAATGCCAATAATTACTACAATAATTCTATCCCGTGTAAATTAAGCTCTGCAAATTTGATTAATTGAGAGAGTCGGGTTTTCAGCGTCCCACATGTTTAACATTCGACACTTGCGAGTAGCTGTTAATATGCTCTTTGTTACAGTCGTAGCAGATTTAAAGCACGGAAATTCAATCGAAAAGTATTAATAATAAAACAGTTGTTGGAATTTCGTGAATAAGCCTGCTATGAATATAAGAGGGAAATAGACATTTTCGTTTACCGATGCGATCGAATCATTGGTGCGAATTTACGCGTTATATTTCGTTAGACTGGCGGCGGAGGAAAGAGAGTATGGACAGAGGGGGGAGGGAACGCGGGGAAGGGCGTGGAAAACAAGGTAAAAGGGCTGGAAAGCTCCAGCGAAAGAGAGCACGCCGCGCGGGAAGAGTAAACTAATTTTGGTACGGAGCAAGTTCCGCCGGGCTGGCGGGAAGTCTTGTTAATTAAGCGAGGCGGAGAGGTTACAATGACGTATCGGGAGATATGCAACGGGAGCGTTTGAACTTTGATGAGAACGAGCTCGCTCGAGACGTGCATGTGTGCTTGTGTGTGTTTGTGGGGATGGTTAATGCGGTGACACGCACTGGGACACCCCAAGAGGGAGTGGCCGCTCCTCGCCGCACTCCTGGTCATTGCTTCACTCGATAATTACTTAGCCCCGGCTTAATGCTCGAACCTCATCAAACTGCGTGTGAAATATCGCTTTTCCCCACGAACCTCGCGAAAAGTCAGCTAGCATGTGTGTAGATCCTGCAATATTCGAAAAATTGCAAGCATTGCTAACACATATAAATTGGCAAATCGTTCTTCTTAATTAATTCCATGCAAGGTGTAATATATTTGCCCTGGTAGTAAAGGTTAGGTAATGATTGGTTAATTAAGAGTGTAAATTAAATAGCGATCGTGGGCAGCAAGTTAGAGAAATGTCAACAACGACCTCAGATTATCATTTTCCAATTTTTAAAATCATTTCCTTCGGTCAAAGCAAATAGCGTATGATATGTGTGAGTCGCGCAAATATTTACTAGATCGGGGAAATATTTCGTAAGAGTTTGAAAAATGCTTCCGCGTGGAATGCTATCATACATGAGCTCTATTTCAGAGGATAGATGGATATGGGATATCCACCATGAATTGGCCAATGCGAGGCCGATATTTATCACGTTCAGTCGACGGGAGTACGAGCTTTGGCTCTGCCAGCGATAAACTTGATATTCGATGAAATTCACTCCTTCCGGAATTACCAAAGGATCACCCGCTGACGTACCAACCCATGAAATCCGAATCTCCTTTATCTCCAATTTTATGAGCTGTAAATTTTGTCGCGACCGTTGAAATGTTCTCGTTTTCTGAGTGGTGTTATTTCAGGGAATGCTCGATTGAAATCATCCGGAATCTGAGATTTTTCATAATCACGTTGTCTCAAATAAATCTCACCATTTATTGATTCAAACCATTGCTCTACATTTTTATTGCATTACTGACGAAACATTTCTTTCTCTGTTACAGGTCCATTCAAAACGATGTGACGGGTCAGCCGATCTAATTTCAATCGCATAAGTATATCTGTTTTAATATTCCACAATATTAACAGACTACAATGTTCAGGCAACATCATACAAATTCACTGATCAGCGCAGTTTACCTGCGAGAAAAGGGTTGAAAGTCATAAAAACGGGTCATAAAACTCTCCGAAATCATCGGGTGAATTGTAAAAAAAAATTGACTGGGTTGGTTCCATAGGAAGTGCATTGTTTCTCGATTTGAGTAAGGTTCAGTCAACCTTTGTCAGCGAGTCAAGCCGGTAGCCAAAGTAAATAGGCCTAGCCGGGCATTGGACGACCATCAATACCTCACCCACACACCCATTCGGGGGTATTTTCGGGTATATCGACTAGCCGTCGGGAAATAAGTTAGAATGTATAGTCTTCCGGCGAGAGAAAAACAGAGGGAGAAAGGGACAGAGCCAACCGTAATACACGGAAAGATGAGCACCAGGGGAGAAACGGGCACCAGTAACAGAATTTTATTTACAGTGAACGATTCCCGGGATAGAATGTACCCTCTCTCTCTCTCTCTCTCTTCTCCCTTTCCACCACTTTTTCTCGCATCTCTTTCTTCCCTTCGAGCTTGCTCTATCTCGCCAAGCTTCTCGATGGAAAATGAGTTTGAGCCTTTTCCAATTACGGCGGCAAAATTGTGTTGAGGGCGTGTTCCAGCTATCGAGGAACGGCGCGTACCGCCGTTACCTTTAAAACTAACCACGGGAATAATTAAGGATTCGCGAAATTAAAAGACTATCCTTGCCGGGCTGCTCGGCTTCCTGACAATCCTCCTGCCGCAAGGAAGGAGGGTGCTCTCCCGATCCACCCTCGCCCTTGTCATCCCTCTTTCGGCAGTTTGCCGGGACTCTTTTTGTATTAAGAAGTATTAAGTCCCGCTGAAAGAAATCCTAGGGGCATCGCTTCCTTCTGACTGCAGGCTGACTTAATTAATAAGTCAATCGCATCTGCCACGATGCCTGGCTCGCCACAGTCATCCCCACTTACAATTAGAAGCAACCCCCTCTCGCATTGGCTACCTTTCCACCGGCCGAATAACCGGCTCTTCCCTTTAGTTGCTGATTATTCGTCAGACGGTGCGGACGTTTTGCTTTCCTGTCCGTGGATTTTCGGATGTGCAATCCTGTGATAGTGCGCGAGTGCTTCCGTGAATTTACAACGCGATGGGTTGGTCCAAAAGTTTTGTCGTATTTATTGCATATTGCTGATCAGAGAAAATTGTAGAGTTTGAAAATTAACTTTGTCACTTGTTGTTCCATCAGAAAAGAAGTTTTATTTAACATACTTTAATAGATCCAAGTCCTTTAACTTCGGGAATCGTAGTAACATCAGATATTTAATACAAAGCGACAAATCTTTTTCATCAACTTAATTATTTGTTATCCAATCGATTTCTTAACGAGTGTTCAAAGTAGTAACTCAAATCTGTACTTCTGTCAAGAAAGTGTGTGTGAATAGATCAGAGTATAGCATCGCGGACATTCGCGTTAGAATCATCGTGTCGTGTGTCGAACGTAGTATACTGATTCGGTGGGGCAAGCTACAAACTCGTGAATCATAATTAGGTGGTCAGGCCGGCGCGGGGACGATGAGAAGTAACGGTGCATAAAGTTTGAAGTGGAACAGACAGTGTTGGGAGGGAGAGCAGTATGCACCTATCGTGTCATAAAATGAATTTCGAAGTTTTCCCCCTCATTGATCGTGCCCGATTCCTATTCAGCGATTCCTTATTCCCTCTGAGGAGTCGTCTGCGCGATCGCACTCGCGCCAGAAGTCGACAAAGTTTTATTGGTCGAAGTGCGCCGTACGTGATCGGAATGAGAATCGCTCCCACTTGGATCCCACGTGTTCCGGGATCACTTTACGGATGTATACGCACGATAACGTAATTCGAATTGCGCCCTACCCGCCCTTGCCCTTTTCTCCGAATAAGGGAAAACGTGGCGAAGAATAATTCAAACGCGAACTTCGTTTCCGCCTGATGAAAATCGGACCGTATTTAACTCGTTGCACTTCAATCGGCGCGTACCTATTTGATTTCTTACCAATTTAGTATCAATTCGAGTATCTAATATAAATTCGTACATTCCGTATATTTTGTCGGTGTAGAAAATAGATTAGTTTGATCAATAATTCGAAAAGTAACGTGATAAAAGCAGTTCGCGAAATTCGAGATTTGTTAAGGATTTTTGATATAAAAAAAAATACCTGATTAATCGGCAAATAAAACGCGGAAATAGATATTGTACCTAAACTGAAAGCGTCATTTTATTTCCAAAGTTTTAGCTTCAAGCAGGGCTTTACTGCGAATGGGGATAGTGTTAGAAAAACTCTGTTGCGCGGCTCGTAAACGTGGGGAGAGGGTGACGCGCTAATTGGAAAAGGAAGTTTCACATGGCCAGTGGGCAAGCAGGGCAAAGCAGCCGACGGGGCTGTGTCCATGGTGGTAGACCAGTGCGGTGGTACTCAAAATAAATTTCCTGGGCGATGCGATGCAATGCGATGCGCGATGGCTGGTGGCCGGGCGTGTGCTTTACCGGCCGTGAGCCAGTATGGTCGTAATTTCAATTAGCAAACACAATTACTGGGCAATTACGGACGAGCCGTTTGGCCCATCCGGTGGTCCCAGGCCTAACCGGCCAAGCGCCCGCTCGACGTGTTTTCTCCCAGTAATACGTGCAGTCTGCACTATGCACCCGCACCTATTCACACACACAGACAGGCGACGAATTCTTCCGCTACTTGAAAATTGGCCGCAGGTGGGTCGGTGCACTTTGGCCACGTGAAAATTCGATAGCACCCGGCGACTTTTGCTGCCTCGGCGAAAGCTTGTTACCCCGGCTCGCGCGCGCGCGCGCCTACCCCTTTGCCACGAACGCGATACCCGTGAACCCAGCCCTGTTATCGTGCACATCGCTTCAACCCGAGCCCCCTGTATCAGTTTCAACTGATTTTCGCCTCTTTCTCTAACGTTCAGATTTTTTCGGGCTTCGGTTTCGCTAAAGTACTTCCGGGCGAGCCCAGACTTTACGCTGTACTTTTTTTTACTTCCGAACATTGCCATACTGATTCGCGAGCTCGTAACAGATTATTTTTACCGGTGTTTTCGTCAAATCTGTACTGTTATCGTCGCTTTTGACGAGCATTATTTTTATACGTATTTTATAATTCAGTACAAGCGTAAATGCGTAATTAATATGATACGCCTGCTTTTCTTACTCGTGGAATGTTCAGTATTAGAGTTATCAAGTAGCAATAAAAGAAGTAAGAAACGTAATACGCAACAGTATACAATTTCATTGTCGTCACATTACAAAAAAGTACAGCGTAGATGAGACGTATAAGAGGGTGAGAGTTTCAGAAGCTTGTTTAAGAAAGGGCAAGAAATGGCGGGCGGAGTAGGACAATTATTCGGACTTAGGGTCAACCGTGCTCTTATTATAGGAATACCAGGAGCATTGAGTAAGCAGCTTGATCTGTCGAGGTCCTTGAAATCGAAGAAGATTGTAACTGTAGGGTGGCGAAGCACAGTCGGCTTTCGGTGCGTGCTTCGCTCACTGCTTGCTTTATTATAGCGTTTCCTCTGTTCCATCTTTTCGCTCGACGCAGCGACACTTCCACCCCACCGTTCCACTGCCTACACCCTTTTTCTTTGGCTTTCTTTTCTTATTCCAAGAGTCCTTGTTCGCCTTTCCTTTATTCGCGCCGAGATGGCAGGAGAGCCTTTCTGCGAGCGCGTGCGAATCAATAGATACCTTTATGCAATCTCGTATTTCGAAGCAAGACGACAGAGACCAAGGGCCTCGCCATCAGAAAGAGCATGGATCGCGCGAGCACACCCGATTCTTCTCGTTAAGTTTCTCAGACTTTCTCGTGGAAGCAATGCTCTCGTGTGACGGAAAAAGTAGAATAACGCGTTCCTTCTCTCGTTTACATTTAGATACATCGAGTCATTTGCATATAACTTTTTATTAATTTGTCAGTGGTTTAGTATAAATACTTGGAGAAAATTTATAAAAGATGCAGTAGAATTTTTATACATCTTAGATTTTTGTTTATTGTGCATCAAAGTTTGGAAATACAATCTTAATAAGGTAGTTACAAATTAAACTTCATATCATATTTCAATAATAGAGTTTATTGGATGCAATTCTTATTCTAAAATATTACATTTTGTCGTCATCGGCAAAGAGTTTTGTGTTTAAACTCTAGATTGGAAACAGTAAAAAACGATTCATTTTAACGAAATCGTAGTCGAAGCCTCGTATTTTCTTAGTACTTTGAAATCGATCATAACATCACACATAAACCGATGCCTCACTTTAATCTCCGAAACTCTGGGAGGCGCGGACACACTGTCAAAAATCGTGATACACCCGGTGAGTGTGTGTTTTATTTGCGAGAACAATAGCAGGGCTGGGGTTGGCTGTGGGTTCCTCCTGTTATCTGCAAGTTGAAGCTCGCACCCCATCGAATTTTCGGTGGCAGTGCGCGTTGGATGCACATGGCTAACAGAACCCGCGCTTGTTTTTCACGGGAAAAGATCGGAAATTAAGCAGACTGTGATATCCGGTTCTTGTTTTCGCGATATTTTCTGGTAGACCTTGCATCGCCAATCGTGTCAATATGTTTGGTAGCCAGTCGAAGGGAGTGTTGTTTAAACTGAACTCTGTTGTTTAATCGATAATTGTTAGAATTCTACCCCTGCGCCAATTTGACAAATTAATTACTCTCTGTTGATATGTTATTTTATTCACTATCTATAATGCTCGATTATTTCCCCAAAAGTTCAAACAACTTTTTACACAAGTAAACTCAACTCTTGGTCTAATTTTCAATCTAAAATTATTCTAGTTTAACAATTTATCTTTTCGTCATACTAATACTTGTATTACTTGCGTCAAATTGGCACAAAGGGAGAAATAAAGTTAGGAAAGTGAGTTATTAATTCACTAATCATTTGCGAGAGATATAAATGCGTACACGTATCCACTTTAACTTGCGAATCTCAGTCGGGGATTAATGAAGTAAAGTCGGACTCTGTATGAAGAAAAAGCGGCGTCGACAGCTCGGTAGTCCGATAGCAGCTATTTAATAACAATTATTAACGGGGTAATCCCGGCAAGGAAGCTGCTACAGTATAAAGAACGAAGAAGATCGTGGTGTGGGAGAGCGGTCGGAGGGAGGATAGCCTAGCTGTTATAAGGATTTACGGGCGCTCCTATTTCACACGCCTAACCAACCCGGGGGTCAACAGCTCCGCCATCACAAAACACCTAGACTCCGCGCAGCTGGCTTAAATCTACCCTGGCAAAAACCACATATAACAATTCCCCTCGCTAATAACATTAATCTAACATCTAATTCAATTTCGCTCCATCTCACGTATTCTTCATTAGACGATTTTCTAAATCGTAGTAATTTGTAGTTGCAAAGTTACAGTGAAGTAATACGAAAGATAGATTTTAAAAAATAGTAGCCTGCATTTTAAATGTGGATTTTTTTAGTATTATTTTAATATGAAATAAATTATTAACTTTGAAAGATCAATACCGTTATCGGGGATCGATATATGTGGTTTAAAGCTAGATTAATGCGAATACAGACTGTAACAACGAGACAGGATCTAGTTAGGACTTTTTTCGCCGGGCATAGAATTGTTTAACACTTTTCTATAGCAGCGTGCCTCCAAGTGGATAGAGCTGCGCCCGTGGCAATAGTTTTCAGCCGGCGCAGTAGTCATTTGTAACCGGAAGCCCCGCGCTGGTGGTTGGGTTTATATTGCGTCCATAAAGATCTCGGCTTCCACGGTGTACAGGCTGCTGCTAGCCAGTGGCGCCTCTGGCAGTGCAGCACAACGTATAGAACAGAGCAGAGCAGACGGTAGTTAGCCCCGAACTACGGAATGCCGGTGTTTTCGCGCGATTTACGCAAATTAGGCGCGCGATGATGCAGCGCATCCCTCTCTCGCGTCCGCGCTAGTGCCACCATAATCGCGTGAATTTCATTAAACTCCCGTTCGTTTTTATCTTGGTCGACCTGTGAAAAAGAGTAGCGCATTACGCTCTATCATATTCGTATCAAACCATTCTCACATTTTGCAGTATTAAATTCAGGATAAGACATTTGTAATTAGTAAAATATCGTTTTGAGTCAGTTTATTTTGAAAGCTTGCAGTATGTACAGAATTGACAGTAATCATTTCCAAGTTTAGAATCTGACATTTTCCAATATTAACTCCAAAAACAAGACATTTCTAATTATTAGACTATCAGTGTAACTCGTTCCATTTAAAAACAAGTCGATTCAAGCAGTAGAGAATATATTCGCAGTAATCATTTTTCCAGTTGAGCTTCTCTCGCATTGTTGCATGAATAATCAGTGAGGGTGAGCGCGCATGCTGGTCACGTAGTACGAGGCATAACACATGACAGTACGGGAAAGACAAACAATGGCAGGTGGGCCTAGATAGACACGTCTAATTACGGCAGGGTTCGCGGCTAATGAAATTTCGTTTGGCTTTCCATCAGTGTCCGCAGGATTTGGCATGCTGGCTCTGCTACGAGCTAGCCGGAGCTGGTTGGTCTCCACTATGGCCGAATGCGGTACCAGTCATCAATTTACGGTATTACGACGGAGTACTTACTGCTGAAGCGAGCAGCCTGTAGTTCACTTTGCCTGATCCACCTGCTGCTCGCAGGCATTAGAGACGGATATCGGCGACCTCTTCGATGTCCCATTACCGTCTAATCAGAGATCGGACCGGATATGCTCTCCCTAATGCCTCTGGGTCCAGGGATCTACAATCTTAAGTTATTATGCCCTCCTGTACTCCATTAATTAGTCGGCAGTCGATGTTGCAACTTGGAGGGATGAAATAGAGTAGCTCGTCTCAGCGATCATTTAGTGAATCATTTAAACAGTACTCGTGCTTTGGTTTATGTTTTGTAAAGGATACTCTTTTCGTTGAGAATTTATAATTTATTAGTTTTGAATAAGTATCATTAACTTTCTGTCAATGTAGAGTTCTTTTCGCGACGGTAATTAATTTATCGGTTGTTTAATAATTAGTATTTAATTTCGTTTGGTAAAGAAATCAGTATGAACACGGGAATGTTTGCTTTCAGTTCTTCCAAGTTGCTTGAACAGCCCGGAATACTCATTCGGAGGCTGTAAGTGTAATCCATCAAAGTTTTAACGACACCGAATGACAGGGCAAGGGCGAAAGGCGGTGCGGTAGCACTCGGGCCAATTAACTTATGCATGGGACATTAGCATTTCGGCGAACACATCGAGTCCATCTTGGATTTTTACCGAGGAAAAGTTAAATTGCCCGAAGTTCCCGACTCTGATTACCTCCGCTCGGCTTTCCGTCGGTTTCACCCCACTCCTCCCCCTCTTTTAGTCATTCTCTTGTATCCTCTTGGTGGTGGGAAGCAGTCTGAACAAGCTGCTGCAATTTTTTCCTTCTATAAACATTCCGCCGCCGGACACTGGGGATTCGTCAGCCAATTATTCTAAACAGTATTTCTGGTCTTCTCATATGTCATGGATGATTGGAAAACTTTAAAGCATGATTTCGTGAGAGTTTTGTATCGTATAACATCGAATATATATTTGATGAGCTTTGTCTTAAGTCTTCGTAGAATTTCATTTTTTTTTTAGAAATACTAGAGTCCAGTTATTCGATTGATTCAGACATTACAGTACTTTCATAAATATAAATCTTTAATTTCAAATATCATTGTATCTTACAACACGTCGTAGCCATAATTTATTCTAATTAGAATCAGTCATTCAGTAGTATCATTTTCTTAACTGTTTTCATTTCATTACGTTTCTCAGGGTTTTCATGTGAGTTAATTGCTAAAACTAGAGGAAATACGCGCGAGTAATAATAGAGGAGTAGGGTATCAATAGGCACGATGATGATAGTAGTTTAAGCCTAAGTGGCGTACAAATTCGTGAGGGATACTTGGGAGGATGGACGGCTTTCCCTGAGCAGAGGCGACGGCAACAGGTTGCCCGGTTAGAGGAGCTCGGAAACTTGGCAAAGATTGAATGTCGTGACACGAGTCTCTACATTGTCTCGATCTTACCGAGAACGGCTCGCATCCTTTGCGAATATATACCTACATGTATATAAACGCATCTTCCAGCGCAGCTAGGAATATTGGACGCTGCCAGTCCGCCTAAATCCCATTTCGTGAGAGGAGAGGAACTCCTTCAACTTACTCGTACACGAAAGTGTTTCTTAAATCTCAGCATTTTCTTTGGCAGTTTGTTACATTTTTCAGTTTGTATCCTCATCCCTAAGAATTGTTTATGCATTCTTTTATATTCATTGTTAGGAAATTTGAGATATGCAAATGAGTGTAGAGCGGGCAACGTGAAAATGGTCTCGGATACCTGACACTTTCGGGGATAAATACCGTTCGCTCAGGAGGTGATAAAAACTGACGGGTTATTGACAACAGGTTGGCTTAAGAACGTGGAGCACCGAGGAATCAGTCTTCCTTGGACTGTCGAAGGACAACGTTGTATACCTCGAGTTTCTCAGTTAATTTAAAGACATCTGTCACTTCGAATAGATCTTAAATAATTTCGCAGAAGTGTATATCGGTTTTCGAATATACTTAATATATTCTGTATTGAATTCTTGACGAAGTGTTTATTAGTTTGCAGTGAAAAAGTGTTCGTGCGGTTTTTCTGATGGAAATTATGTCATTTGGATGGATTACTTCTGTGAACTGTGCCTTTCATCATTTATTCGCTGATCTAACGAATTCGAATATCTTGTATATTTAATTATACATTGCGTAACACATTTAAATGTCATTTATTCGAGAGGAGGATACGCTAGCGATTTATTCAAGAACGTTCTTTGTCGCGAAGACCCTTTTGGCCTTCGAGGAATTCAACAATTGGAATTGAGCCGTAAGGCAGACTTGGTCGGGGGCAATTTGGCACATAAAAGAGAATTATGTGGAGGGACGCAGGTGATAGCTGGCAGGAGGGTGACATTTTTGACAGTGCGATCATTTTTCAAGGGACGTGGAAAAGTGGAGTCGTGCCGCGAGGCTACATTTTCCAAGCGACGTTTACGTCGACAACGAATCGGACCCGACGAACACCCCGGATGGCAACCCATTTTTTTTTTCACGGCACATATTCACTCTTGTATAAATATGTAGCACCAATTTTCTACTGGGACGCGCTCGGGTTCCTCTGACTATCTTTGTCTCCGTCAGGAGATGTTTTCCCTTAGTATCTTTCTCGTGGTCTTTTATTTGGCAACTTCGGATTAGTGAAAATAATTGTAAATTTATTGAGCTTTCTGTAAATCGGGTTCTCTTCAATACGGAAAATAATCTGTCGGATACAGAATTGTCTATTTCTTTGTCACTGCCAAGAGATTATTTCGCGAGTACATTTCTCATGTCTCTTCATATTAGTAACTTTAGATTACCGAAAATCATTCTAAATTCAGTAACGTTTCTACAAATCGTGTTCTTCAATTCGTAAAATAATCAGTGTGAAACATTCTAATTCGTTTTTCAAATGGATTTCATCGTGTTAATTGAATCGAATGAATCAAAGGAGTAGACTTTTCATGAGAGCTTTCGGACGATTTCATCTGGAGTTTGTACGTAGGGAGTGATATGAAACGCATCTCCCTGTCAGAACTCAGCGAGTAGTAGACACACAAGCCTCGTCTGGTGCATCCCCACTGCAGGCGTTTATAATTTGAGAACGGCTCGTTTTAATTACCGCTACGTCGAGTTTATACGCGACCACCGAATATTTGATACACGACGATAGCTCAGCTCATTCTCTCTATTCCCTGTGGCGACAGCCTCTGTCAAAATTCATTAGAAGTCCGTGATATCGATGATTTGATCTTACTAACAAGAAGTCCATTCGTTGTCTAAATATACGTAATTCACTTAGCCGCTCAGTGAAAGTTTACTTACTTGTAACAAATAACTAAATAGCAACACTGGAGCAATGAAACTCAGATTCTTCTAAGTTCAATTTTACAGATATTCTTGAAACACTTTCGTTTAGATTATTTCTATAGATATATCGAATGAAATATTTCAATTTATTTATCACAAACGATACCAATGTCAAAATTTCGTCATTTAATTATTCATTGTTGCAGTGTTATTTTGCTACTAGTTAAAACCTAAAATCTAGCATTGGCATTCCAATGAAGCATTAAATTCAAAAGTTAACGGAGAGGAATTCGACCTTCGATGTTTACTTCTTGAATAGGCGGCACTGTAGTCGAAAGAGTCATAAATCTCGGGACGACGTATCTCGCGCGGTACAGGGCATGCTGCGTATTCATTTGTGTATTTAGGAGAGTGACAGAATGCTAATAGGATGTCTATCCGTATCTTACGTGCGGCCAGTGTAACGTGTAACGTGTACTCGCCCGGCGAACGAGCATCCGCGCCGCGCCTGCACGCTGTGTACGCCCACCGCTTTTAATTATCGCTTTAATTATTGCACGCTCGTACAACGTGATATTTGGTGCACGTGTGACCGTCCTCCTCCGCGTACATTCGCGTACGCACAGACAAGCGTCGATAGTGTTATCTTCCGGACGGCGTAGTGCCATTACGACATTAAACGCATCTTATAATCATATCGCATAACGGGATAAATAATAATTGGAGCGAAAGCAATGACACTTTAATCAGGCTCGGGTTTAGTTTTTTTAGAAATTTATTACGCGTTAATTCAGTGTTTGGTTTCTGTTATAGTTTGATTTTTTCTTTTAAATTTTCTTTCGGATTAAATTGTAAATTTTAGAAATTTGAAGTAGCATTTTCGAGGATGGGATTTTCGTTGGAGTTGCGAACAAATGCGCAGACATTTAGTCTGCATTTAGCTGCAGGAACATCGAATTCCAATAGTCTGTTTCTCGGTCTCGTAATATCGGCCTTGAAAAAGTCGTCGGCTGATTAGAAATTGGAAATCGATGGAGCACCATTGGACCGAATTTGCCGCGAGACTCGTATGTGTGCCGCGACCAGGACCTAACAATTAGCGCGCCGCGTGGAATTCCTCATTTCCTAATTAACCGGGAAGTGTCTTAATAAGCCGGCGAATGGAATTCAGAGAAATGGGCCGCGACAAGCAAATTTCCACGTTCATAACCGCGTCGAGCAATTTATTTCCGAGCATAACTAAAGTAGAATTAAAATATCCATCAACTTCTATCAGTTACTCGTAGCTTTCTTATTTATTAATTTTATATTTGCTTCCTCGTTAAGTGAACACGTTTGTTGCTTCGGTAATTTTAGATTTCGTAATACAAATTTTATACGGTGCGACAGTAAAGAGAAATCCTTAAAGAAATGGCTATTCGATATTTGCACAATATCCACAAAGGCGGCAACGTTCCCAAAAACGTCGTATCGCAAAAAGATTGACGTCGAATACGTATTTCCCGAGGGCAGTCGGATTTACTGTCGCATCTGTATGAGATGCGGGCCAGAAGCCTTAAAATCGGGAGCCAACGAGGAAGCAAATGCAAAGGGGTGAAAGATCTCTTCCATCTGTGTATCGGCAAAACCATAAGGCGATGATACAAAACGCCAGGGAGGATGGCTCGGCCAGTAAAAAGCGATGAACGAAAAGAGGATATCGCAGATCAAGATCCATATTTCTCCAAGGGGGCTCTTATCATTCTAGCCATGTCTATAGTGTGACTCGAAAATATCCTCTCATACTATTTCGTAATTACAAAATACGAATTCTGTTTAATTCTGCATAATAGAAGACCGAGTAGGAATTCAATCTTTCAAATCTTAACTATAATATAAATTGATAGACTTGTAATAGTAAGACAGCAAATAACAATTTATCGTAAAGTTGTATTAGAATTCTATAGTTTTAATAGGAAAGTCTATTGAACAGTAAAAATAAAATCGTTTTACCAAATGTCAAGTATAATGAATGACTCGGCATTAAAAATGTTATCAGTCACCGGAGTGGTGGAGGATATTTTCGGGTGACACCTTGTATACTCGGACGGGCATAGCCGGCCGGGTCTTCGACCCTTTGCCAGGCTAGCTGCTCACACGCTCCCGCACACGTGATCGGGCACGTGTGCGGGGGCGGCGGTCTGTGGCGTTTTCGCGCGGCTAAAGCTGACAGGGTGGCCTGATCGATCAGCTCATCAAACATCTTGCCATATTGTTCACCGAATCCCTTTCACCTAGACGCCACTTTTACTACGTGCTTCCATCGCAGCCAACGCGCCTGTGAAGCCGAAAACGATATCGTCGCAGCACAGGTTTATGTCGCTCGCCTTGAAAAAGGCCACCGGAATTAGTTCGGTCTGCCACTTCATTCGGAAAATAGCCTTCGAGTTCGACGCATCCATCTTTCATTCTTCTCCATTAATTCAATATATTGCATTCAGTATAAATGATATTCTTTATACTTGATTTAATTTTTATCATTTCTTTAGTCAGAGACTTTACCATTTTTGTTTGTCGTAGCAGTGTTATAGGAATTTCATAAATTCTCTTCTGAAATTATAATAGAAATAATTGTGAATTTTATAATTAATCGAATGGATAATACGCGTGATCGTTAGTAGGTGGAAAAGGATTTTTGGGTAACGCGATAATAAACACGTTTCGCATTATCGCGCCGAAACGAATCAGG
Organism: Ectemnius cavifrons; assembly: GCA_964023945.1. Lineage (NCBI taxonomy): Eukaryota > Metazoa > Arthropoda > Insecta > Hymenoptera > Crabronidae > Ectemnius > Ectemnius cavifrons. The sequence goes on along the minus strand of OZ030383.1, from coordinate 5,695,897 downwards.
TATCGCGAAAATTGAAATGAGACGTAAAAATCCTGGTTTGCGCAGGCAGTAATTGGATTATGCCCGGGTAAACAGGGGGGCAGCGATATTTGATTGCAGTTCGGATTTGTTGTTCCAGGCTAATAACTTTCGCCGCGACTCCGAGCATTATTTAATTTCGCAAACGGGATATTGAATTATGATATCGGACACCCGCGGTGGTTTTTGCAATTTTTATTCCGTTTTGTCGATGGACATTATTTTAAATTCAATCGGACTACACATGTATTAATCGGGCTGCGTTCTAGTCTATGTTCAGTGCCTACGCCTTAATACATCTTTCGATCGAATCGTGTGAGTCAAATTAACTAGTACCGATCAACAAATTTTCTGAGGCATATCATTTTAGTCAACTACCATTGTTGTAAATTCATTCCTTCATTTATTACATTGGCTTTGACATAATCCAACCGCGGTTTATTCTGCAGAAAATGAAAATCACATTGTATACCTTCACAAAAAAGTTCTCGTAAATAACAAATCAATACTCTTATACACTTGTTTATTCACCAAGCAGATCGAATTAAAACACGGAACGAATTGCGAATAAAATCACTCGAATAATAAACAGTTTCAATTAATTAATTACAAGCTGTTGTTCGAAGCGAGTCAAATAGGAATTAAATCGTCAATCATTAAGCTATTATATTTAAAGGAGATCATCCTGTAAAAATTGGCAGCTTTTAAAGAGATCCGGCAAGCAGGAAGGGTATAGTTCTTGGTAGTATATCGTCTGGTGGAAGGAACTAGGGTGAGTTAACGTAGTGCAGCTCGGGTAGTCACGCGGCGCGGCATAAGTATGCATGAAGTTAGCTCGCTGCCGTCTGAAATATTAAGTAGGCGCAGGGACTCTTCTCCTGCTGGGTGCTGAAAACTGTTTAGCTTGGAGAGTGAGTCGAAGGGCGAAGAACCACGAGAACCAGCTAGTAAGGGCAAGAAAGAGAAAGACAGAGAGAGAGAGAGAATGAATGTCGAGGCCCACCTCGTAGTCGACCTGCACCTCATTCCGTTTGATAAATAATGCGCTTCGCATTTTGCGCGCGCAAAACTTTTGGATTGCGCGCATCGCTGACGAAAGCAAGCTGGAACACCCTCCTCGTCCGCGCTCCGCTCTTCCCCTTCCGCAGCCCAGCGGGCCGATTCAATTCAAGTATGCTCGGACTGAATTTTAATTTCGAAACTTCGTCGGCTACCGCTTAATGAAAACGAGAGCGACCGCGAGTTGTCTTCGCTGGAAAAAACTTCCCGCTTTTTTGGCCGACAATTGTCTTCTCAGTTGAATGACAAACCTGCTTGTGATTCAAGAGAACATCTTTGTTTGCGATGAATTCAATGTAGAAGGAACTTGGTGAATTTAGAATGTATTTCGTAAAGTATACTTTTCTTGGGTTCGATTAACTTAAATGGTTCGAGCTTTTACAAAAGTCTCGCTTATTTTTGACCACGCAGTTGCTCATTAATGTTTGTGAACTTATTGTTCTTGGTGAGTTGGCGCCATTGGCCGAGGGCGATAGGTTCTCAAAAATGGTGGCTGAATAAAAGAAGCAGGAAACCAAAGGAAATTGGCTCGGCGAACTTTCGGGATATATCACGGTCGCGCACGAAAAGCTCCGATGTGGCGTACTTGTAGGGGGTTTTTGCGGAGTGAGAGAGAGAGAGGAGAAGAGGGGAAGCACTAAGGCGGATGCGTTGAAATATTAAAAGTGTAGCTAGTTGCCCCGCTCGCAGACCCACCGCACGAGGGCACGACAAAGATTGCAAAGTTTCGCGCTGGATTCCCTACAAAGTCTAACTTATTTAACGTAGGGTGCTCTGCTACTGGCAGTGATGTACCTGCGGGGTAAATAGGAACGTGTCTGATCTAAACCACTCCTCTTTTTTCGGACCCTGTAATTCTCAGAGAAACTTAATTCTATCGTTAATTTCACCGCAGTATATATTTCTTCAGTATTACTCAGACTATAAAGATATAAAGAAAACAGGAAAACTCCCTTTTGATCTTCTCAATTTCTTTTATTTCTCTTTCTTTATTAGTAACTTCGTCTGAAAATAATAGAAATATTATTCTACCTCAAATCTGAAATTTCGTTCTTATACGGAATCACAGGGATTACAATTTCAATTCGGTAGCACACCACTTTATTTCTCGAGCTTCAAATCGGATGAGACAATCGTGAGTTTACCGCAGGGTTCAAAGACAGCGCGTTTAAATTAAGCAGCTCATATTTGGCGGTCGATTCTGACAACCCCGCGGGGGTGAGTGAGGGGCGGCGGGAGCAGGGGTAGGTTTTGCATGGGAGCACAGGTTAACGGCGTGAAAAGACGAAATGCTCTGACGCCCTTCCACATCGCGGAACTTTATTAATTGCGCGTTTTGTTATGCAGATTCTCGCTGTGAGCGTGGAAGAGTATGGTCTCCGCCGGGAGCCAAGCCAACTCGGCCTTTCTTCTGGCACCTTTCGACGGCGAGTCGCGTGTCCAAGAGCCTTAAAAGGCCACCCTCGAATTCATTGGCTTCCTTTGCCCAGGCAACTTTGGCATTTATGCGAGAAACTTTCGCCTTTCCTCTTTTGCCCGGCCATCCCCTCGCGCACAGCCCCTCGCTTGCCCCCTGGAATTCCTTTCATGGGAAATTCGGGAACGTACACAATTGAGATTTGATATTTGATACCCTTCCGATTTGCTTCCTGACGCCTTTATTCGGTCTGTTTAATGCAATCGTGTTAAATATTTAGGGATAATTGTGGGATTGCAAAAGCGCGCGGAAAGGAAATTATTTGATTTGTGTATCAATCGTATTTTAGAAAATAGTAGAGCGTGGATTAGTAATTTATACAGGCACGAGTGTTACGATTTGGTTGTTAGAGATTGTTTCTATTACGATAGTTATGAGTCACGAATTGGACGGCCTCCCATTAAATGTAGGGAAAGGTATTTTTTTCCCTGACTGAAAAAAACATTGCCGCGGGGAATTCCGGTTGCCAGGGAATACCAGATACTCTGAATCAGTGGGAATTAAAGCGTAGGCAAAGGTACAATACTGAAAGCTCGGTGCGCCTATCTATTGGGATTAACGATTGCCGCGGCAACGATAGTGCACTTTAGTATCGATGTAGAAGCTATCTATACTTGTGGCAATTAGTAACAATCTTGCTCACTGGTGTATTTTAATTGTCGAGTTCATTTCTCTTGAATTAAATTCACCGTTATATAATATTCCATTTAGTGTGTTAATTCTATGATTAACTTCAAATTTCCCTACAAGAAATTCAAACTCGTTTTAAAGAAAAACATGCATGTGACTTGTTACAAGTATATTTTTACGTTGAAAGCAGAGAGGGATGTTGAACCGGGATAAAAGGAAAGGCAGATACGAAGCCAGCGCTAAAAATCTAACGAGACGAGAAAATGGGAAAGGGGCGAATACCCGCCGGGAAGAAACAACGAACGAAAGAAAGACAGTGGAAAGAAGGGAAAGACGGGAAGCATGCTCTTAAGTTATTATTATGCTGTATTTCCCGGAGGGATATTCTGTTTTGGAACGAGCAACTAATAAGGGAACGGCGGGAGCAAGATTCTTGAGCGAAAGGAGAGCCTTGCTTCTTCCAAGAGGCCCTGGTAGTTCCTTCCAATAATTGTGCTCATCTTTATTCCTAAAATGCTCTCAACAGCAATGTTCAACTGTTTTTAGTTAATCCTTATTAACTTTTCTCATAAGCCATTATATAAAAATAGAGTTTCTTTAAAGAACGTATTAGAACAGCAGTAATAGTAAACTGTCTTTTCAAAAAGAAATATTTCCGTATGCACTGATTCTCCGCAAATACAATAATGCGCGTTGCGAAACAGTAGATTTTTGTTGATTGCAGAGAACTTTTCAAGGTAGCGTTATAACGAAATATCCGGTGGACTGAATTACACTTGGGATCGAAGTGCGTCTGTTTGACATTCATTGTTTCACGATAGAATGCATAGCCACGTTCAAATTATACGGGCGGTATTATTTTCCCACGGTAATTCCGGCGACTTCGTTTTTCATTCGGACCCGCGTGTACGCTATAGGCTATTTCCAATCACTGCGAGTTAAACTAGAAAATCAAATCGTTTCGTCGAATACCTATTTCGAAGTAAATTTGAAATAGAGGCAATTGTGGTAGTGTTATTGCTTGAAGTATTTCTTACCAAGTTTCCTAGTTTCGCAAATACTATTTCAGAAGTATTGAAAGATTAATTTGATATATTTTAGGATTTTTTCTTCTACACTTTGCAGTTTAACTTTGGGCCCGATTTAAGCATTAATCTTTAAATAGTACGATTGACGGTAGTACTACAAGTTGCTTGAAAGTATTCGAAAACGATGGCGTCGCCCCGTCGTCGAGGCGCGCTGCGTCTGTATATTAAATGGCGTTCATGGTTCGTCAGTCAAATTGAATCTAAGGCTATTGGCAGATTCTCAATAAGCTCTAACAATGGACTCTGTTACACGAGCCTTCCTACTTTCCGTACAACGGTGTTCGGCCCACCCTCGCCGCCCCCTCCGCGCACCCCATGCCGCCCCTTTCTTCGGTTTCCTTCAATTTCCGAGGCAGGAAAGCCATGGCCCCGCAGCTTCCGCGGAAATTGGAAATAAATCGCGGCGATATCGATGTAAAGTGTAAAAGCGATCGTTCGACGAAGCCTTTATTTCGCCTTCCTCTTGCTTCCTGCCCAGGCAAGAGAAGACCGGCTCCCCTATCTTCCGCGCGGCGTCCTTCAAATGCCAATTATGAAATTAAAATTCCCTCAATGCTTTTCAAGCGGTTAACCCAGCAACCCTTTCTCAATAGAACAAATCTCGTGAATTAATCATTGTCCAGTTTGCTACAACAGTAAATATACCAAATACTCGCGATTGATCTCAAAAGTTCAAAGGCCTTACTTCCGCGAACGTACAAATCCAACTTTAATATAGAATCCCCATTTTTCCACGGGCTTGGTTCCGCCATGAAATCATGGCATTTCCCGCGAATTCCTTTGACCATTGGATCCTGCAATAACGACAAAGTGAATTCTCGAAAACCGAGAGATTTTTTGTCGGCACGTGAAATTCAATTGGCGGATGCAATCGTGTGCAGTCTGGAGCATAGGCAGCTTGTACGTATTGTCTATAGAATGTCGAGGGAGTTGGAAGCGAGTTACAGGACCGAATAGTACTAGGAAGACAGATTGGGCAGCTTCTGACGACCGAGAATCAGTGGGATGCTGGTTTCAGGATAGGTTGGGGGGTACAAAAGGGTGTCGGTGTAATGAAGAGCGACACAGTGGTTCGCCCGAAGCCATTGCTAATTTGCCGCTAAGTGCCTGGGTTTTGTTTCCGTGCGCTGATCCCATCGTTGGCAATATCCCGAATCCGAGGCGACATTCCAACGCTGGTTGGTTGGCCGGCTGGCGCTCTCTGCGGTTAAGAGAGAAAGCCAAATAATCCTGAGGGACCGTCGCTGCCGCCGCCGCCGCAATTCACTCGGGATGCTGCGCCAATTTCTCCGACCAAGAAAAATAATTGCCCCGACCCCGCTTCGCCCCCCACTCCTTTTTCCCTTGGATACGTCGATCCTCGTCACCCGCGCTTGCTCACCCAGTTGTATTTCGCTAGTTCCCTAAAGCAGACGTTGGAGCACTTGAGCTCTCCTAAATTCATACGCAGACTAGTAATTATAGGATAGAAAGTTTATTTTCGTTCGTGACAAATTGTTTTTGTAAAAAATAGAGCGGAGTTTATCTATACATTGTTGACTGGCTGTTGCTATAATTGTATTTGCATTGCGCAAGTGCATTATTACGGGATTCTTTATACCCAGTTTTGTATGAATCGTGCAGCAGTAGAGTTCTTGAAGCGTACTTATATTAGATTGTAGAAATCGTTTATTCTATTGCGAGAAATAGTCGGTTCTGTTAGTCTACATAAAACAGGCAGCCAGTCATCAAGCGGTATAAGATAGAATTCAGAATTTTTCTGGATTGAAAATCTCATCGTTTATTCGATAACAGACTACTCCAAGCGATTATTATTATAATCGCTTGACAAACCCATCAATCCAGTGGGATTCTATTATAAAGAGAAACAGGAATAATAGTGCTCGCATTACAATGCGGCATAAGTGGCGGATTCGCCATTCGCAATTAAGCCCGCGACTCGAAGGATAACTATTACGGGCGATGATTCGATTACATAGACCGTAACTATTATCCTGGCCGATTTACTTCGTTACTGGTTGAGGGCCTCGGCCGATTCCCCTTGGAAACACAGTCCTTCGCCTGCTCTCTTCTTAGCCGGCGAAGCTGGATGCTTCGCTCGGCGAAGTTTTCAAGAGAAATTCCACCGGATTAGATACTCCCATTCAACCTCTTCCTCCCCTTCAAACCCCCCCTCCCTCCTGCCGCTTTACTTTCTCTGCTGGTTGGCGAGAGCACAGTGAAAAGCAATCCGGCGGATGACCCATTCCGTTTGTTTAATATTCCACGGCGGTCGCGAAAGTTTCCCGGAGAAATTCAGACTCGCCGAGATTGATTCCAATCGCGCCCTGCCGAGTAAACGAGCATTTGCCTGGCCTCTCTTGCCTTTGCCAGCGGAGGATGGGCAGATGCGCTTCTTTATTCGAGTGTATTCTAATATACCTTCTCGTTTGTCTCGCATTCTCAATTGTTATATTTGAGATTTTAAATTCGTTGTAATAGAGTTTCGTATTGTATTTATATTTTATATATTTCTAGAATCTAATTTTAATGGATATGTTAGTAGCAACGCGTTTCGTAATGGAAAAAAGGGTAAGAGTTTTATGATAGGTTCGAGCACACACGTGGTGCCCAAATGTCGGTCACTTTGACCTGAGGATCGTCATTAAATTTGGGTACTGTTTGTCAGACCGAGGGGGCAAAAAATGATGAGCAGCCGTATGCTGCATTGTCCATTGTGTTAAAGTTAGGTATGCGAAACCTATAAAATTGGGCAAGAATGGGGGGAATGTAGGGTTGCTTTTAGAGTACGAGATTTGTGAGGACCAGCACGCCATTTACTCGTGAACCGTCTTGGTGATCAGTCATAGATTTTCTTAACAGACTTACACTCCGACTAGTCTTTTTTTGACAGACGATAGTTATTACTACGTGCTTTGAGAATTTTCTAGTTCTTCAAGAGTTTGAGCATTCTATTACAGAGTGAATCGGTTTAAATTGATTGATGTTGATTTATTCATGTAAGACGCATTGATAAATTCGACCTTCCGTTTTATAAAGGACCACGCTGACGTATTTCGCCTTGGAATTGTGTATCGTGAAGTGAAACTTCAAAGTGAACACATTTGTGACTCTCGTAGTTTCTTCCATTATATGATTGAACTTTCGAAATTGAAGGTGATAGTGGTGTGTTAATGTGTTAGTCGGTGGCGCACACAATAGGTGATGGTAAAAGATGACAGCTTTTATGAAGTAAAGAGCTCCAATTGTTCAATTGCCATCAGTGATACATAAGTGCCACTCGTCAAAGGTCAAGTTATATAAGTGTCAAGAAAGTGCTAAAACAGTGGCAGAGCTTTGCAAGTCATGTTAGAAAATCGGCTATACGAATTCAAAGATCTGTGCAATTTATCGTTGAAAGTAGAAAGTTGAGAGACTTAAAGGGTTGCATACAGTGTGCGCAGAATTTTCTTGAGATTCGATATTGAAAACGGTTGTCAACATAACTTAAAAACTCATTAACTTATTCTTTGAAGTATGATCTAATTATTAACATATTAGCTTTCAAATCCCGTTTAATTTTTTTATTTCAAGTAATCCGTTTGAGTTATACATTGAACACCGCAAAATAGCTTTCCTTTTGTGTTTCTAACGATTTCTAACGACAATAACGTAGCACATAAATTTCATAGAAAAACACTTCGGTTTCGATATCACATGTGGTTTACTCGAAAAACAATTCCTAATTTTCTTTTGTTTTTCCGGTCCAACACTGTATGTAACTCCTTAAAGCATCAATTAATGAGAGCTTCATTTATCCCCGGGCATTTATTAAAGTGGCACATAGTTTTACCTGCAAATTAGTTGGAGCTATTTGACCTATTTATCTGCAAATTACGAGAAATGATGGTGCATTCGCGATTCAGGGGTTGTTTCGCCGTTTATTTCGGCGCCGATAATCTGCGGCATTACTTTCGCGAATTAGCAGTTATTAGCCGCTTTAGAATCGGAGCACAAAGCAACGGGGCTCTGCCCAGTAGCAGCGACTATCGTAATCCGCTTTATGAAGTGTAATACGCAAATCCGACATGCACTATCTCCCTCGCACATACATCCTGGCCACCCAATACGGCTAATGGGCCCTCAAACCCTTCCATACAGTAACATCCTGTGTAATATTCGTCACATGCATCGTCAGATCCAACTACGGTCATGTTTGCTCTGTTCAATTTCTTTTTGAATTTATTTGAACTATGTTTGAAATTCAAGATCTGCAATAGTAAATTCTGTTGAAATTTATAAATTTCCCATCCGAGAGAAAGAATTTTATTTTAATTTTGTTGGAGGATTTCAAAGTATATAATTATTAAGTTCTCTTTTCAAAGATGAAAACGTTTAGACGTTTAAATATACAATGTGTTGCTCTGAAATTGAACACAGCAAACAGACTCCTACTCTTCATGAATGCCAATTAGGCTTAAGTGATAGTGGGGAGCAAGTGATGCAAGCTGGTAAAGGCAGATTTGGTTCTATCTCGTGTATGATGTAACCATCTCAGCCGCTGGTATTACAAGTCAACATTCGTAATTTATGCATGGTGACACAAAGAACAACGCTTCGCATAAACGTTAATAAAGCGTAATATCCTTGACATTGCACAAATGCAAATCTATTAACCAGCATTAATACGTTGTAAGCTGGGAAAAATTCAGGAGTACTTTCTGTTAAATATCACACATACAAAAAGAGAATATACATAAATTTCGTTTACATTTTGGGATTCAATAATAGTAGAAAATTGATAGCAATTAGCAATTATGGATTTAGTTTCAAAGGGGTGAAAGTTGCGAAGCAACTCGATACGGATACAAGTCTATTATCTCACACTCATCCCATACACATTTCTCTTGTAATGTAAACCAAGTGTCGAGCGCGATACAGTCAGTCTAGTCTGCGACACGGTACAGTACAAGTCACAAGCGAACCACAGCTAGAGTTGCTCTCATTGAACTGACAATAGCAAGACAAAATGGATTACTGGATATACTTTGTCGCCGCTTTGGCCATCATATACACAACCTACTACTTCTTCTTCCGAGGATTGAACTATTTCAAGAAGCATGGAATTATCCACTTCAAACCGAAGCCCATGTTCGGTGACATGTTGCCGATGATTCTAGGCACGGAATCCGCAGGGCACATCATGCAACGTGTGTACAATCTACATTCAGAAGCAAAGTACGTGGGAATGTTCGACTTTATGACGCCAGTCATTCTACTGCGTGATCCCGAATTAATAAAGACGATCACCATCAAGCAATTCGACAGCTTCCCGGATCACCGAAGCTTCGCTGATGAGAAACTCGAACCTTTTGTTGGAAGCAATCTCTTCTCCCTGCGCGGTGACAAGTGGAGGGACATGAGGAACCTTTTATCGCCGGCCTTTACATCCAGCAAATTAAAAAGCATGTTCGAATTAATGTCGAAATGCGCCGCCGACTTCGCTGATTACGTTGCTCATTTACCCGAGGAACAGAAATCCATGGATATAAAGAATTACTTTACTAGATACACGAACGACGTAATTGCTAGCTGTGCCTTTGGACTAACAGTCGATTCAATGAGGAATCCTGACAACGAGTTTTACGTGAACGGAAAGGAAGTGACTGATTTTAGCTCAAAGCTAAAAGCAGTCAAGTTCTTCCTAAGCAGAAGCTTCCCAGTCGCCAGTTATTACTTGGGTTTGAAGGTGATACCAACTAGAATCGAGCGCTTCTTCACCGAGGCGATCGGCAACACCATCAAGTTTAGAGACGAGCAAGGCATTCGTCGACCTGATATGATCCAGTTGATGATGGACGCGAGAGACAAAGCAGAACCCGGCAAAGAACTCACCATCACCGAGATGACAACGCAAGCATTTATCTTCTTCTTTGGGGGCTTCGATACTGTCTCGAGTGCAATGTGCTTTGCGGCGCATCACATCGCAGTTGACCCTGAAATACAATCAAGACTTCAAGCAGAGGTCGACGCTGTCCTCAAGGAAAACGAAGGCCAGTTCAGTTACGACGCGGTCATGAAGATGGAGTACTTGGAAGCTGTGGTGAACGAAGTCCTGAGGATGTACCCAGCAGGTGTTTTTCTCGACAGGGTCTGTACCAAAGAGTACGAATTACCAGCGGCTCTGCCAGGTGGAAAACCACTCAAAGTCGAGAAAGGAATCAACATTTGGATTCCTGTCTTCCCCATGCACCGTGATCCGAATTATTTCGAAGATCCGTTGACCTTCAAACCCGAACGATTCCTCGGCGAGGGCAGACGCCTCGTGAACTCTCCAGCGTACATGCCCTTTGGACTTGGTCCAAGGGTCTGCATAGGAACTCGTTTCTCTCTCATGGAGATGAAGATCGTTCTCTGCCATTTACTCGCACGTTGTAACTTCAAGACTTGCGCTAAGACTTGCATTCCCTTGAAACTGTCCACTGCTGGATTCGAAATGGGAGCTGAGGGTGGTTATTGGGTGAAACTTGAGCCAAGAGTTGACGCGCGTTAATGGAAAGCAGGTTTCGCAATGCTTGATAAAGGGGAAATAATTTTTTCAATGGTTGTTATGGTTTAGCTCGGTTATTGTCAACTTTGTATTTCTTTAAATTTTTTTATTGAATTATCACATTGGAGAGAGTCATGCTCTGTTCGATTAGATACGAATTTGTTGAGTTACTCAGCGTATTTTGCTGTTCGCGGATACAACAAGCGATTCATTTTTATCGTCACTGATTTTCTCGGAAAGAAAAGATTATGTAGAGTTTGATGGATTATTGCAGACATTGAAGAAGATCAATGTCAAAATGCGGCTCCCCTCTTTTGACGCAACGCTCTGATCGTAATAACGAAATGACTTGATCTTAACCTCACGCGTGCACATTATCGCTCTCTGATAAGTCATACTCCGATACGCTGTATCAACGCGTAATAATAATCCCTGTTAGTTCGTGGAATTTACTATTTGCGTTATAATTTCATAAGTTCATTGTTTAAGTTTTTATTATTTCGTTAATGTTCTATGTTATATTAATTTTTTGTACCTATTATAGACAAAAGATGTGTTCACTTTCACCAGTCATTATTTTTTTTCAATTCCATTATAACCCTCGATAGTTTCACACGTTCATCTTTGTTATGTTCTCTTTATATTGTCAATATTGCGTTGTATGTCGTATTAATTTTCTATCTGTTTTGTAGCAAAGTGATAACTCTCACCAGTAATTTATGTTTTTTGATTGATTTCATTATGACCCTGGAGAGTTGGAGTAGCTTCACATTAAGATTTCGCGTACAAATTAATTGCCCTCGTGACTACCGATTGATAAGTAATTTACGATTGATAAGTACGAAATCTCTTTGCACGTGCCACTACTATCAACATTATCGTAAGTCAGCCTTGTTGTTCAATGCATTTAATCGTAGCTGACATTGTCACGTGTCCGATAGTATGCAGAACAGTTTGCGTCAAGCATAATACAATCTTTCCTTGAATAATTAATTGGTACGTTGTATCTGCTGGGCACTTATAGTTTATCCTTTTTCCATAGAATTACGATTAATCAAATCAATCGACGAAGGGGAACGCGAAGTCAAAGTTCAATCTTTTCTGCAACATTTCATTAAGATATTTCATCCGCAGTGCACTTACAGTTAATTCTGTTGCAATAGAATCGAGATTAAATAAATAATTTAACGGATAGATAACGAAATTGTACTATCAAAAGCAATTACGAGGGGATCACAGAGTCCAAATAGGATATTTTCTTAAATAGTTAATTAAAATATTCTATCCGCAGTGCACTTAGTTTATTCTTGTTGAATAGAATCGAGATTAAATAAATAAATTAACGGTGTCGTACTGTAGAGAGGAATTGCAAGGGGATCAGAGAGTCGAAGTGTCAATTGCATGGGATTTGACAGGGGTGGCATTGCCGGGCAGTAGCCAGTGCGCGCTCATTAAAGTGGCATTCACAAGGTTGTATCGCATCTTTGGTGGTGGCTAATCACGTAGCGGAATTCATTATACCGCTGTTATCCAGTGTGCAACTGCGCGGCAATACGTGCCGTAACTGCAAATCGGCGCCGGGCGCCCCAGGAAGCGCCTCTGCTATTCAGCGCCAGGGCGTCGAGCACGTACGCACTTGGAAACAGGAGCGTCCATTACTTACCCCTTCGTGCACGTAACACCCGCCGGCCGATTATCCACGCCGACATTCCTTAAAAATCCGCCTTCCGTGCCGCTTGACACTGCTCGCACTCCCGATTTATTTCCATCCGAACCAAGAGAGCCTGATTTCTAATTTCAAGGGCCACCGAACGTGCCTCCCAAACGCCCTTTGAACCTCGGAAACTTTTTGCAACTCGAGCATACGCGGATCCCAGTGATCGCGCCTCTCTCAATTTCGTCCTCTGTCACTTTACGATTTTTTGCCACTGATTTTTTTCCACGTTTTATCTCGAAATACATAGGTGCGAAAAGAAAAGTCATGAATAGTACGGCGTTTAATTAATTCTAGAGTAGATGAGCAAGCTGTAAAGTTACATATTATTATTTGATTTGAAGTAATTAATCTGCCAGAAAGATTGATTTAATTAATTAAATTGGCATAACATTGTGACATAATCCTGTGGTCAGAGAACATTAGGATTCATCTCCGTGAACTGTGACTGATATGTCTATTTTTAGACAGCAAATACATAGCCAAGCATGACGCAAGAGGTACATCATTACTGACTCAGGCGTAGTAGTGCGATATCCTTGACTTACATGGCAACTCTGTGTAGGTAGCAATCAGTCGGCGCTACGACTCGTAAATAAAGTCTGGATTCCCCTTGTAGTTCGGAGAGAAACACGGCCGCAGAGCTACATTGATTCGTCATGATTCGTGTGGGTAACATGTCAGAATATATGAACCCCCCCTTGTCGCATTCAATCACTACTTCCGCCCAAAGCAAAGCTTGTGTGTGTGTGTTCTAAACTGACGTGTTTCACTTGCGAACTGATTAACTGAGTAAACTATATCGCGGGAATTCGAGTTGATGCTAGATTGAACGGTATATTAATATTAAATGGGGATTAAGTGGGTTGATGAAATTGACTATTATGTAGAAAATTCTTTATTGACTAACGTCCTTTTATACTCGTCTTATCACACTCAATGGACGTAGCGCAATTCGCTCAATCATATTCGTCACGATATGTCAGGTTCTTTATCTCTCCCAGAAATTCAATAATAATGCTTGTAATCATAAAGCACCGAATTAATCGGTCGACTTATCTGAAAGTATCGCGAACGGCAATAACTTCTTCAGAGTTAATAGAAGTAATTAATCGTATTTTACAGTCTGTATGTCCTAGCAACAAAAGAGGAAGTGCATCAGTCTAGTTCTTTAGAGTATCACAATCTTCCAATAAATCATCTAGTATTTCTTATTGGTCTTTATAAGTCATTAATCTCAATCATCATACTATTTCTATCCTTATAAAAGAACTTAGTGTTTGTCGCTTCCGTTGCAAACCGAAGTGGCAAGCGAAGGATGAGGATTACTCCTAGGTTGAATCTCCATCCAGAATCCATTCTCAGGCATCATAGCCAAACTCTTCTTGTTGAGCTTCATATGGATTGGCGTCTTTGCGCAAGGCATAAAGTTACAGCGAGCGAAAACATGGAATAAAAGTGCCTTCGTCTCGAGTAAGGCAAACCTGTTGCCAATACACATTCTCGGTCCCAATCCGAATGGAAAGTAAGCGCCACTGCCGGCGATTTTCTTGCTGTCTTCAATGAATCGATCAGGATTGAACTTATCTGGTTCATTGAAGAACTCTGCATCACGTTGGATACCATAAATCGGCAACCATATTAAGGAACCGGGTTCAAGAATGTGCGGGTTCGCTCCTGGTAATGTCGGCGGTAATTCGAAGGTCTTAGTGCACCTTCTGTCGGCGAAAACAGCGACCGGGTACATCCTGAGCGCCTCGTTGACTACTGCATCGAGGTACGGCATATTATTAAGTGCCTCGTATGTTAGTTGACCATCATTTTTCTCGAGCACGTTGTCGAAGCCCCCGAAGAAGAAGGTCAAAGCTTGAGCGGTCATGTCTTCGATCGTCAGTTCCATCTTGCCACGATGTTCCATCATTATTTGGATCATGTCTGGCCGGATGATGCCCTGTTCGTCTCTCGCCTTTATCGTATCGGCAACCAAGTTCTTAAAGAATATAGCGATTTCTTTATTGATGAATGTTGCGCCGAAAAGTTTCATGAGGCTTGGAAAACTACGCATTATGAAAAGCTTGATTGATGATATTATTCCGAAAGTAGTAGCTTTCTTGCCATATACATAGAAAGGGTTATCGCGATCCTTCATCGAGTTTATGCTGATGCCAAAAGCGCAAGTAGCTATTGCGTCGCTGGTGTATCTGGTGAAGGCATCCTTCACGTTGAGCTCTCTCTCATTGGACGGCAGAGCTGCGAGGACACTAGCGAACTCGGCTCCGCACTCGGACATGAGTACAAACATCCCTTTCATCTTGCTCGTAGTGAAAGCAGGAGTTAAAAGGTTCCGCACTTCCTTCCATCTTTCACCCCGAAGTGAAAAAAGATTCTTACCAAATAAAGGATCGGTATTTTCATCGATGAAGGAGCGACGCTCCTGGAAATGATCGAAATTCTTTACGACCATGATCTTTGTCAATTCGGGATCACGGATTAGAATCGTAGGCGTCATCAAGTCGAACACTCCAACGTACTTTGCAGCTGGATGAATGTTGTACATGTCCTGGACCATATCGGCAAAGGATTTCATTGCCAATAGTGGCTCGTATGTATTGCCCAATAATAGCAGAGGCTTCTTGAAGGGAATGCCATCCTTCGCGAAATTCTCGGTATTGTTTCGACAATAATAGTATAGTGCTAGTAGAATGGCAACCACTGTCAAAGCTATGGACCAGTAATCCATAGTTTTGGATTAAAGACTCCAATCGCTCGAAGGATGAACCAGCTTGGCAAACTTGTTATTTTTAGATAGTGTACTTAATGGTATATCAGAGTTTACTCTGCGCACGAAGCAAGCACGTGGCAATAATGACAGTCTGGTCTCTGCCACTGATGTTGCCAGTTCGAGTTCCGACGAGTGACTGGTTCCACGATGTACTCAGCGCAACTTCGCTCCACACGGATGAAACTATGTGTAGTAGTGAGTCGGCTTACGCAACCATCTTTCATGATACATATGTGAATTTATCAAAATGATATAATAATTAATTCATCTTGCCTGTCATATAATACATGCCGAAAAATTGTATTCAAGTTCGCGAAACGTAATCGCTTAATTTTTTTAATAGAACTTTGTTATTGCTGGCATGTTTCGTGTTAGTATATTAGCTAAGTGAACTTGTTACAAGAATCGAAATTAATGCTACATTAAATTAATTGTTGAGATTGAATGAAGGTTAAAGGGGAAAAAGAAAGTTATTATGTAGAAGTTTCTTTATTTACATATGTTCCTTTATTACAACCAATAGAAAAGTATAGTACAATTTTATTTTTATAAACTCATGCGGACATGTCTACGAGTATCTTGAACTGTAGCAAGTACAAGCATTTCCACAATTGATAAAAAAGATCAGTGTATTTCTTTAAAATATCTGAGCATCACAATCGCAATATGGTTTAATATCGTTCATCAGCCTTTATTAAATTTATTCAATCCAATGATCAAATGCTTGATACAGTTATGAGGTCTTCGTATGCTCGCGAAAGAATTTAGTGTTTGGCGCTACCATTGGAAACGGAAGTGACAAGCGAAGGATGAGGATCAGTCCTTGGTCGAATCTCCATCCAGAATCCATTCTCAGCCGTTAAGCTCAAACCCTTCTTCTTAAGTTTCATAGGGATGGGAGTCTTTGCGCAGGGCACAAAATCACAGCGAGCCAAAACATGGAACAAAAGTGCCTTCGTCTCAAGTAAGGCGAACCTATTTCCAATGCACATTCTCGGTCCAAGTCCAAATGGGAGATATGTGCCACTACTGGCGATTTTCTTGCCGTCTTCAATAAATCGATCAGGCTTGAATTTATCTGGCTCGTCGTAGTACTTCGAATCACGCTGGATACCATAAATAGGCAACCAGATCATGGAACCAGGCTCAATGACGTGTGGCTTAGCACCTGGCAATGTCGGTGGCAATTCAAAAGTTTTAGTGCATCTTCTGTTAGCAACGACAGCGACCGGGTACATCCTGAGCGTCTCGTTGACGACTGCATCAAGGTACGGCATATTATTCACTGCTTCGTACGTGAGTTTACCATTGTTTTCCTCGAGTACTTTGTCGATCTCCGCTTGCAGTCGCTCTTGTACATCCGTATTCACACCGATTTCATACGCGGCGAAGGACATACACGTCGAAGTGCTATCGAAACCGCCGAATAAGAAGACGAAAGCCTGAGCGGTCATATCATCGATTGAAAGATTCGCCTTGCTACGATTCTCCATCATTATTTGGATCATGTCCGGTCGGACAATGCCCTGCTCGTTTCTGGTTTTTATCGTATCAGCAACCAAATTCTTGAAGAACGTGGCAATCTCCTTGCGAATGAATGCTACGCGAAAGAATCTCGCGAGAGTTGGCTGACTACGCATTATAAAGAATTTGATAGATGCTAGTGCACCGAAAGTAGTAGATTCCTTGCTGTACAAGTAGAAAGGATTGTTGCGATCCTTCATCGAGTTTATGCTGATACCAAAAGCACAGGTGGCTATCACGTCATTGGTGTACCTGGTGAAAGCATCCTTCATGTTGTGCACTCTTTCATTATTTGGCCGAGATGCTAGGACACTAGCATATTCGGCTCCGCATTCGGACATCAGTACAAACATACCCCTCATCTTGCTCGTAGTGAAGGCAGGTGTTAAAAGGTTTCGTACTTCCTTCCATCGTTCGCCCCGAAGTGAAAAAAGATTCTTACCAAATAGAGGATCAGAAGTCTCGTCGACGAATGAGCGATGCTCCGGGAAATGATCGAAATTCTTCACGGTCACGTTCTTTATCAGTTCCGGATCACGGATTAAAACTGTAGGCATCATCACGTCGAACATGCCAACGTACTTTGCAGTCGGATGAATGTTGTACATGTCCTGGATCATATGAGCGAAGGCTTTCAATCCCAATAGTGGCTGGTATGTTGTACCCACTAGCGGCAATGGTTTGCAGAAAGGAATGCCATCCTTCTCAAAGATCTTGGTATCGTTTCGGCAAAAGTAATAAAGTGCCAAGAGAATGGCAATCACGGTCAAGGCTATGGACCAGTAATCCATAGTTTCGGATTAAAAAACTTCCAATCGTTCGAAGAATTTATGCATGCAAGAAGCACTGATTAAAATGGCACTTTGGAGTATGGTACTGATTTTGCCAGTTCGAGTTCTGACGAGAGACTGGTTGTACGATTTATTCAACGCGTCTTGATCTAAATGCCCGAAATTGTGTAGTAGTGATTCAGCTTACGTAAGTTATCTTTCACGATATTGACTTATCAAAGAAAGTTCACTTTGTTTGTTGAGGTATGTATATATACCTTGATTGTAGATATACATACCATAATCAGGTGCAAGATAATGTTCAAGTTCAGCAGATATAATCGTTTCAAGATTTTATCGAACTCCGTTATCGCTAGTATGATGCATCTTGCTTAGATTAGCGAAGTAAATTAAATGAATGCTAAATGGGGAAAGAAAATTGACAATTAAGTAGAAACTCCTTTATTTACATATGACCATTTATGCATACAATAGAAAAGTATAGTACTGTCTTATCACACTTGGTAGACATACAGTAGTTTTCGCGTCGATATCTGCCACAATATGCAAGGCTTTCGATCACGTCCGGATACTTATACTTACAAGGTTTATAATAATCATAAAGCTCCGAATCATTCGATCGGTTTATCTACCAGTATATTCAACTATCGCAACAACAAGCATGTTCTTAACAATTCATAACAAAAATTGAAATTACAGTTTACAGTCGGGTCTAATACTAATGCGAAAGAGAAAGGAACTCATAACTCATAACTTCTCTTCTCATCATACTTTTCGAATGAGTGGTCTAATATTTTGTATAGGTCTTTATTAATTTTAGTAATGCCAATAATAAAACGCTTGCCACAGTTACTTGCCAAAGAATTTAATGTTTGGCGTTACCGTTAGAAACCATAGGAGCAACCGAAGGATGAGGATTACTCCTTGGTCGAATCTCCATCCAAAATCCATTCTCGGCTGTCATAGCCAAACCCTTCCTGTTCAGCTTCATAGGGATAGGTGTCTTTGCGCAGGGCACAAAATCACAGCGAGCCAAAAGATGGAATAAAAGGGCTTTCGTCTCGAGTAAGGCAAACCTGTTGCCAATACACATTCTCGGTCCCAGTCCGAATGGGAAGTAGGCACCACTGCTAGAGATTTTCTTGCCGTTCTCGATAAATCGGTCAGGATTGAATTTCTTCGGTTCATCGAAGAACTCAGGATCACGCTGGATGCCGTAAATCGGTAGCCAAATTATGTCTCCTGGGTGTAGCACGTGAGGTTTCCCACCTGGCAACGCTGGTGGCAATTCGAAGGTTTTAGTGCACCTTCTATCGGCGGCAACTGCAACCGGGTACATCCTGAGCGCCTCGTTGATGACGGCGTCCAGATATGGCATGTTATTAACAGCCTCGTAGGTCAGCTGACCATTGTTTTCCTCGAGCACTTTGTCGATCTCCTCGTGCAGTCGCTCTTGCACGTCGGCATTCACACCGATCTCGTGTGCGGTGAAGCACATACAAGTCGAAGTGCTGTCGAAGCCACCGAAGAAGAAGATGAAAGCTTGAGCGGTCATGTCTTCGATTGTCAGTTCCATCTTACCACGATGTTCCATCATTATCTGGATCATATCCGGCCGGACAATACCCTTCTCGTCTCTGGTCTTTATTGTATCGGCAACCAAAGTCTTGAAGAACTTACCGATTTCCTGACGGATGAAAGTTATGCCGAGAAGTTTCGTGAGAGTTGGCATACTACGCATCAAGAAGAACTTGATTGATGCTATGCTTCCAAAGGTAGTAGCTTCCTTGCCATACACGTAGAAAGGATTATTACGGTCCTTCATCGAGTTTATACTGATGCCAAAAGCACAGGTAGCTATCACATCATTAGTGTACCTAGTGAAAGCATCCTTCATGTTGAACACTCTCTCATTGGCTGGCAAAGCTGCCAAGACACTAGCGAAATCGGCACCGCACTCGGACATGAGTACAAACATCGCCTTCATCTTGCTCGTAGTGAAGGCAGGACTCAGAAGGTTCCGCACTTCCTTCCATCGCTCACCCCGAAGAGAGAAAAGGTTCTTGCCAAACAGGGGATCGGTAGTTTCATCGACGAAAGTACGGTGTTCCGGAAAGTGGTCGAAATTCTTCACCGCCACTGACTTTATAAGCTCTGTATCACGAATTATAATTGTCGGCGTCATTAAGTCGCACATCCCAACATACTTTGCAGTGGGATGAACATTGTACATGTCTTGGATCATCTCAGCAAAGGATTGCAGTTTTAATAATGGTCCGTATGAGTTGCCCAATAATGGCATTGGCTTGCGGAAGGGAATGCCATTCTTCTCGAAAAGTGTGGTGTCGGTTCGGCAATAATAATAGAGTGCCAGTAGAATGGCAAGCACTGCCAAGACTATGGACCAATAGTCCATAGTTTCGAGTTATAGAAGATTCCAATCGAAGACTGAATCAGTTCAGCCCACTCGTTTTCTAGACAGTATTCCGAATGGTACGTCAGAATTCACTGTGTCCGCCCAACAAACACTGGCAATAATAGCACTTTGGTCTATCGCGTGGTACTCTCGCCAGCTCGAGTTCTGACGGGAGACTGATTCTACTCGGTACTCGACACAGCTTTATCTCAATGGATGAAATTCTGTGTAGTAGTGAGCCGGCTTACGCAAGTCATCGTTCATGATATCCGCTGGTCAAAAGGAAGGCTGTCTTGTTTGTGATACTATGCGCACAACATACTTTTTTATACTCCAATTAGTAGCAAAATAATGTACAATTTTACTAGATTAATCGGTTTCACTTATTATCGAACCATGTTATTGCAATCTTCTTCCACCATTATTGTGAGCTATTAATATCATATCGTGAAGTACTATTACACAAAGATCATAAGTTAGGAAAGTGGTAGGAAATTCGAGATAATAGTCAATTGTAATAGTTCCTCGTCCGGGAAGCGTACGGATAGGAAATTGTGTGAATCTCTTGTCACATTCAGTCATTACTTTCGTTCAATGCAGAACGTGTACGTTTTTCAAATTAATGTGCTTCAGGTGTAAACTAATTAGCTGAGTAATTTCGAAGTTAATGTTGTATTGAGTTAAATATTAATCTTAAACGACATTTATGTGGGGGAAAGAAAAAGAACTATTGTGCAAAATATTCTTTATTTAAATATGTTCCTTTGTACAAACAACAGAAAAATCCAGTACTATCTTATCACACTCTGTAGATGTCAAATAGTTTTCTCAGCGAGATTTTCCTTAGTATCCCAGGCTTTCTATCACTTCTACAAACTTGTAATGGTAATACTCATAATAATCACAAAGCTCGATTTATTCCCTCGATTAATTCATAAAAAAAGTTAAAATCACAGTTTACAGTGTGTCTTCATAAGTACTGTACATATTAACAACAGAATCAAGATATGTGCTTCTTCGCACTCAATTCTCGTGGTGTTATCAGCCAAAGGAGAAATTATATTAATATAATTCTGTGGAGTATCACAATTTTCTATTAAGTAATCCAGTATTTATTATCAGTCTTTATTAGTTTTCGTAATTCCAAGCGTCGGTAATTGCCAGTGTTTGGTGCTACCAAATTTAGTGTTTGGCGCCACCATTAGAAACCGAAGTGGCAAGGGAAGGATGAGGATTACTCCTTGGATGAATCTCCATCCAGAATCCATCCTCAGCCGTCATATTCAGTCTCTTCCTGTGAAGCTTCATGGGAATAGGTGTCTTTGCGCAGGGCACAAGGTCACAGCGGGCCAAAACATGGAATAAAAGTGCCTTTGTCTCGAGTAAACCAAACCTATTGCCAATACACATTCTCGGTCCCATTCCAAATGGCATGTAGGCGCCGCTGTTGATGATTTTCTTGCCATGGTCAATGAATCGATCAGGAAGGAACTTTTCCGGCTGGTCAAAGTACTTTGGATCACGCTGGATTCCGTAAATCGGGATCCAGATTACTGCACCGGGTTCAACGACGTGAGGTTTTCCTTCCGGCAATGCCGCTGGGATTTCGAAAGCTTTGGTGCACGTTCTGTCCGTGAGAACATTGACCGGGTACAGTCTAAGCGTCTCGTTGACGATAGCGTCGAGATACGGCATATTATTAACAGCCTCGTACGTCAGCTGACCATTGTTTTCCTCGAGCACTTTGTCGATCTCCTCGTGCAGCCGCTCTTGAACGTCGGCATTCACACCAATCTCGTACGCAGCAAAGCTCATGACAGTGGATGTGCTGTCGAAGCCGCCAAAGAAGAAGGTGAAGGCCTGAGCGGTCATGTCTTCGATTGTAAGCTCCATCTTACCACGATGTTCCATCATTATCTGAATCATATCCGGTCGGACAATACCCTTCTCGTCTCTGGCCTTTATCGTATCGGCAATCAAATTTACGAAGAATTTACTGATTTTCTTGCTAATGAGTGTTACGCCGAGGAGTTTCGTAAGAGCTGGCGAAACGCGCATCAAGAAGAACTTGACGAACGTTGCTGTTCCGAAAATAGTAGCTTCCCTACCGTACACGTAGAAAGGGTTGTTGCGGTCGTTCATCGAGTTTATACCGATGCCGAAAGCGCAGCTGGCTATTACGTCGTTTGTGTACCTGGTGAAAGCGTCCTTCATATCGTGCAGTCTCTCATTGGGCGGCAGAGCTGCGAGGACACTAGCAAACTCAGCTCCGCATTCGGACATCAGTACAAACATACCCTTCATCTTGCTCGTAGTGAAAGCAGGAGTTAAAAGGTTTCGCACTTCCTTCCATCGTTCGCCCCGAAGAGCGAAGAGGTTCTTACCAAATAGAGGATCGACATTCGGATCGACGAACACGCGATGATCAAGGAAACTCTCGAAATTTTTCACGGTCACACTCTTGATGAGTTCGGGATCACGGAGTACAAGTGTGGGAGTCATGAAGTCGAACATCCCAACGTACTTTGCAGTCGGATGAATGTTGTAGACAGTCTGGATCAACTCAGCGAAAGGTCTCGTTCTCAGTAGTAGTGCAATTGAAGAGCCAATTATGCCAGTACTTGGCTTATTGAAAGGAATGCCATACTTCTCAAAGCTCTCGGTGTCGTATCGGAAATAGTAGTAGAATGCCAATAGAATGGCAACCACGGCCAAGGCTATGGACCAGTAGACCATGGTTTGAGGTTAAAGAATTCGCTCTGCACATACAACAGATGCTGACAATAACGACACTGTAATCTGTCGTGTACTGATCTCGTCGACTCGAGTTCTGACGAGAGACTGGCGTCGAGACGCTCAACGCAGCTCGGAGTAAATAAAGGAGACTCGGCGTAGTAGTGAGTCAGCTTACATAAGTCATCGTTCATGATATGGACTAATCAAAGTACGTTACTTTTGTCGGAGATACAATGTACAAAGAATGTCTTTTTTTGTTAAGCAGCGGAAGTAATACATTGTACAAGTTCAATGTTCCTAAGTGACGTATTTCATTACGATGTGATTAGATCAGTAAACTCAAACTTGATTGCTATAATCTAAATTAATGCGACATTCAATTAATTATTAATATTAAACGACGCATTTGTAGAGGAAGGAAAATTAACTATTATGCAAAAAATTATTTATTTACATATGTCGTTTTGTGGGAACAACAGGAAAGTACAGTAATATCTTATCACACTCGGTGAACGTCGATTATTTCCCTCGACGATACGTGCCATAGTACCACAATCTTTCTATCACTTCTATGAATTTATAATGATAAGGCTCATAATAATTGTAAAGTACGAATCGTTCGGTCGGCCCGTCTAAGATCTTAAACTGAAGCAAGTACAAGCTCATCCAGTATCTTTCATCGAGTTTATATCGATGTCAAAAGCGCAGGTGTCTATTACGTTGTTTGTGTACCTAGTGAAAGCGTCCTTCATGTCGTTCAGTCACTTATTGGGCGGCAGAGCTGCCAGAACACTAGCAACTCGCCTCCTCACTCGGGGGCAATTCTGATTTTATCGAACCCTGTTATCGTTATCGTGATTCACCTTGCTGACTCTGATTTGCCTGGACATCGACTTTTCGATAAGCATTTTTGAAAATATTCGATACCTATGTACGATACAATATTCAACGCAATCTTCCCGCATGATTGTACAATATTAATGTGACTTTCAAGTACAGTGGCAAATGGCAGATAGTTGCTCGAGTTGAGGATTATTTTATCTATGTTCAAGGAATTGGAGGTTAAGCGGGTAAACTAAAATAAATTATCATATAGAAAATTTGTTATTTACACATTTTTCTTTATTCAAGCGATAGGAAAGTGACAACTCATTTAGCAAAACATTGTTATAACACTCAGCAGACGTAGAGCTTCCTGTGATATTCGCTAGAGTGCATTACACTTCCTATTACTTTTAAAAATTCATATTCTTAATCTTATCAACCAAAGGAGAAATTATATTACTATACTTCTGTAGAGTATCACAGTCTTCTAGTAAGCAGTCCAATACTTATTATCACTCTTTATTGGTTTCCTTAACTGCAAGCGTCGGAAATTACAAATCCTTAACATAAGTAATGAGATATTCGCGTTCTTGTGAAATAACTTACTGTTTGGTACTACCGTTAGAAACGGAAGTGGCAAGTGAAGGGTGAGGATTACTCCTTGGACGAATCTTCATCCAGAATCCATTCTCAGGCATCATGGCCAAACTCTTCCTGCTGAGCTTGATGGGGATAGACGTTTTTGCGCATGGCACAAAGTGACAGCGGGCCAAAACATGGAATAAAAGTGCCTTTGTCTCGAGTAAAGCGAACCTATTTCCAATACACATTCTCGGTCCCAATCCGAATGGGAAGTAGGCACCACTATTGACGATTTTCTTGCCGTCTTCGATAAATCGATCTGGGTTGAATTTCTCTGGTTCATCGAAGAACTCAGGATCACGCTGCAAAGCGTAGATCGGTAGCCAAATTATGGATCCTGGCTCTAGGACGTGAGGTTTCCCTCCCGGCAACGCTGGTGGCAATTCGAAGGTCTTCATGCACTTTCTGTCAACGGCAACGTTAACCGGGTACATTCTGAGTGTCTCGTTGACGACGGCATCGAGGTATGGCATATTATTTATCGCCTCGTAGGTCAGCTGACCATTGTTTTCTTCGAGCACTTTGTCGATCTCCTCGTGTAGCCGCTCTTGCACGTCGGCATTCACACCAATCTCGTGCGCGGCGAAGCACATACAAGTCGAAGTGCTCTCGAAGCCACCGAAAAAGAAGATGAAAGCCTGAGCAGTCATGTCTTCGATTGTCAGTTCCATCTTGCCACGATGTTCCATCATTATCTGGATCATGTCTGGTCGGACAATACCCTTTTCGTCTCTGGTCTTTATTGTATCAGCAACCAGAGTCTCGAAGAACGTACCGATTTCCTTACGGACGAAAGTTATGCCAAGAAGTCTTGTGATGGTTGGCATAGCGCGTATCATGACTAACTTCATTACCGCTGTGCTCCCGAAGTTAGTGGCTTCCTTGCCGTACACGTAGAAAGGATTATTTCGGTCCTTCATCGAGTTTATACTGATACCGAAGGCACAGGTGGCTATCACGTCGTTTGTATACCTGGTAAAGGCATCCTTCGTGTTGAACACTCTCTCATTGGCTGGCATGGCTGCCAGGACTTTAGCAAAGTCGACTCCGCATTCGGACATGAGTACAAACATAGCCTTCATCTTGCTAGAAGTGAAAGCAGGACTCAGAAGGTTCCGCACTTCCTTCCATCGCTCACCCCCAAGAGAGAAAAGGTTCTTGCCAAATAGAGGATCTGCAGTTTCATCGACGAATGAGCGGCGCTCCGGAAAGTAGTCGAAATTCTTCACGGCCACGTTCTTGATGAGCTCGGTATCACGAATTACAATTGTGGGACTCATTATGTCGCACATCCCAACATACTTTGCAGTGGGATGAATGTTGTACATATCTTGTATCATCTCGGCAAAGGATTTCAGTTTCAATAGTGGCCCGTATGTGTTACCCAATATTGGCAGTGGCTTGCGGAAGGGAACGCCATCCCTCTCGAAATTCTCAGTGTTGGTTCGACAATAGTAGTAGAGTGCCAGTAGAATGCCAGCCACTGCCAAGACAATGGACCAGTAGTCCATAGTTTCGGGTTAAAGAGGATTCCAGTTGCTCTAAGATCGAACCATTCGATCAATTCGTTTTCTACGTGGTGTACCAAATGGTACGTTAGAATTCACTTTGCACACGTAACAAATACTAGCAATAATGTCACTCTGGCCTATTTTATGGTGGTGTTTCACCAGCTTGAGTTCGTACAAGAGACTGATTCTACGCGCTACTCAGCACAGTTATATCCCAATGGATAAAACTCTTTGTGATAGTGAGTCCTATTGCGTGAGCGATCGTTTGCGATACGCGGTTATCAAAAGGTTTCAGCTTTTTATCAATACTTTATTATTGTAATCTTCCTTCATTAAATCGAAGTTAATGTTAGATTGAGTTAAATGGTAATATTAAGTGAAGCTTGGGTGGGGGAAAGAAAATTAATTATTATACAGAAAATTCTTTATTTAAATATATCCCTTTGTACAGACAACGGAAAGGTTGAGTACTGTCTTATCACAGTCAGTAGACGTCAGGTAATTTTTTCGATGATACTGTTCATCGTATCCCAGACTTTCTGTCACTTCTACTAATTTATAATATTAATGCTCATAATAATCATAAAGCACAATTCATTCGGTCGAGTGGTGTACGAGTATCTTGCACTAAAGCAAATGCAAACACTTCCTTTAGAATTTATACCAAAATTTAAGATCACAGTTTACAATGTATCTTCATAGGTGATCCAATATTTATTATTTGTCTTTATACATTTTCTTAATTACGAGTTTGTGTTCTCGTGAAAGAACTTAGTGTTTGACGCTACCGTTAGAAACGAAAGTAGCAAGCGAAGGGTGGGGATTACTCCTTGGACGAATCTCCATCCAGAATCCATTCTGAGCCGACATGTTTAACCCGATTCTGGCGAGCTTCAAGGGGATAGGCGTTTTTGCGCAGGGCACAAAGTCGCAGCGGGCCAAAACATGGAATAAAAGTGCCTTCGTCTCAAGTAAAGCAAACCTGTTTCCAATACACATTCTCGGTCCTAGTCCAAATGGCACATACGCGCCGCTGTTAGCGATACTCTTGCCGTTCTCGATAAATCGATCAGGATTGAATTTGTTCGGCTCTTCGAAGAATTCGGGATCACGCTGAATTCCGTAAATCGGTATCCAAATTATGGTACCGGGTTCGACGACGTGAGGTTTCCCTTCCGGCAATGCCGCCGGCAATTCAAAAGTTTTGGTGCACCTTCTGTCAGTGATAACATTGACCGGGTACATTCTGAGCGTCTCGTTGACAATAGCGTCGAGATACGGCATATTATTAACAGCCTCGTACGTCAGCTGACCATTGTTTTCCTCGAGCACTTTGTCGATCTCCTTGTGCAGCCGCTCTTGCACTTCGGCATTCACACCAATCTCGTGCGCAGCAAAGCACATGACAGTAGATGTGCTGTCGAAACCGCCGAAGAAAAAGCCGAATGCCTGAGCGGTCAACTCTTCGACTGTCAACTCCATCTTATCACGATTTTCCATCATTATCTGGATAATGTCCGGTCGGACAATACCTTTCTCCTCTCTGATCTTTATTGTATCAGCAATCAGATTCTCGAAGAATGTACTAATTCTCTGGTTGATGAGCCTTATGCCAAAGAGTTTTGCAAGAGTTGGCGAAGCGCGCATAAAGATGAACTTCAGGAACGTTCCTGTTCCGAAAGTAGTACTTTCTTTGCCGTACGTGTAGAAACGGTTGTTGCGATCCTTCATCGAGTTTATATGGATGCCAAAGGCGCAGGTGGCTATTACGTCGTTGGTGTACCTGGTGAAGACATCCTTCATATTGTGCACTGTCTGGTTGGGCGGTAGAGCTGCCAAGACACTAGCAAAATCGGCCCCGCATTCGGACATTAGTACAAACATCCCCTTCATCTTGCTCGTAGTGAAAGCAGGAGTTAGAAGGTTTCGCACTTCCTTCCATCGGTCGCCCCGAAGAGCGAAGAGGTTCTTGCCAAATAGAGGTTCGGTAGTCTCATCGAAGAATTGACGGTGCTCAGGAAAATTCTCAAAGTTCTTCACAGTCACAGACTTTATTAACTCAGTATCACGAAGTACAATTGTGGGTGTCATTAAGTCATACATTCCAACATACTTTGCAGTCGGATGAATGTTGTATATGCCTTCGACCATTTCGGCAAAGGATTCCAGTTTAAATAGCGGTCCGTATGTGTTGCCCAATATTGGCAGTGGCTTACGGAAGGGAATGCCATCCTTTTCGAAAAGTTTAGTGTCGCTTCGGCAATAATAGTAGAGTGCTAGTAGAATGGCAGCCAGTGCCAAGGCAATGGACCAGTAGTCCATAGTTTCGGATTGGAGAAGATTCCAATCGATCGAAGATCAAAACAGTTTGGTCAATTCCTTTTCTAGGTAGTATACTCGATGATACGGCAGAATTCACTCTATGCGCGCAACTAACACTGGCAATATTAGCACTCTGATCTGTCACGTGGTGTTCTCAACAGCACGAGTTCCGACGAGAGACTGATCCTACGCAGTACTCGGCACAGCTATATCCGAATGGATAAAATTATGAGTAGTAGTGAGTGTGCTTGCGTCAGACATCGTTCACTGCATACACTGGTCAAAGGAAGTCAGTCTTGTCTCTGATACAATGCGCGCAGCATACTTTTATATACCTCGATTAGCAGCAAAATAGTGTACCAGTTTATTAGATATAATCGGTTAAACTTTTTATCGATACTCTGTTATTGCAATCTTCTTCTATAATTGTACAGGATGTAAGAAAATAATTGTCTCGACTATCATAGGGTGTGATCATAGGGTGATTTATTCAAACACGTTTCTTTGTACAAACAACAGTAAAGTACAGTGCTATCTTATTACACTCAGTAGATGTCAAGTAATTTTTCCGACAATATTTTTCGTAATTCCTCAAGCTTTCTATCACTTTTACAAACTTATAATGGTAAAGTTCATAACATTCATCAACCACCGAATTAATCAGCCGACCAATACAGATAAAATGGCCGGTCCAACGTTAAGAAGATATAGTAACTTACAGATTGTTTTAAGTACACACGAATTATAAAACCCAGCACCGAACAGAAATTCTATCAGTGTTATTATATACAGTATCACAAGCTTCTAATAAGTTATGTTTTATCGGTCTTCACTGGTTTTAATAAGCTCTGAGGTATTCGAATACTTATGAAAGAGCTTAGTGTGTAGCGCTACCATTAGAAACCGAAATGTTAAGCGAGGGGTGAGGATTACGTCTTGGTCGAATGTCCATCCAGAATCCATTCTCAGCCGACATATTAAACCCCTTTTTGTTAAGTTTCAGAGGGATAGGTGTCTTTGCGCAGGGCACCATATCACAGCGGGCCAAAACATGGAACAAAAGGGCCTTTGTTTCCAGTAAGGCAAACCTGTTGCCAATACACATTCTTGGTCCTAGTCCGAATGGGAAGTAGGCGCCACTGCTGTTGATTTTCTTGGCGTCCTCGATGAATCGATCAGGGTTAAATTTGTCAGGCTCGTCGAAGTACTTCGGATCACGCTGGATACCATAAATTGGCAGCCAGACAACGGAACCGGGCTTAAGAACATGGGGTTTCGCTCCGGGCAATGTCGGTGGTAATTCGTAGGTCTCGGTGCACAGTCTGTCGAGGAAAGCAGCGACCGGATATGCCCTGAGCGTCTCGTTAATGACGGCGTCGAGGTATGGCATATTATTAATTGCCTCGTATGTCAGCTGACCATTGTTTTCCTCGAGCACGTTGTCGATCTCCTCCTGCAGTCGCTCTTGTATATCGGCATTCACACCGATCTCGTGCGCGGCGAAGCACATACAAGTTGAAGTGGTGTCGAAACCACCGAAGAAGAAGATGAAAGCCTGAGCAGTCATATCTTCGATTGTCAGCTCCATCTTACCACGTTGCTCCATCATTAATTGAATCATGTCCGGTCGGACAATGCCCTGCTCATCTCTGAGCTTTATCGTGTCTTTAACCAGCTTGTAGAAGAACTCAGCAATCTCCTTGCGCATGAACCTAATGCCAAGGTGTTTCGTCATAGTTGGCATACTGCGGATGAGGAAAAGCTTGAGGGATTGTACGAATCCCAAGTTAGTGGCTTCCTTGCCATACACGTAGAAAGGGTTGTTCCGATCCCTCATCGAGTTTATGTTAATACCGAAGGCACATGTGGCTATTACGTCGTTGGTGTACCTAGTGAAGACATCCTTTATGTTGTGCACTGTCTCTTTGGGCGGCTGGGCAGCCAAGACTTCACCAAAATCGGCTCCACACTCGGACATCAGTGTAAACATCGCCTTCATCTTACTAGAAGTGAATGCGGGACTCAGCAGGTTTCGCAGTTCCTTCCATCGTTCACCTCGAAGAGAGAAGAGGTTCTTGCCGAATAGGGGATCGGTAGCCTCATCGATAAAGACACGGTGCTCCGGAAAACTTTCGAAATTCTTCACGGTCATGGTCTTTATAAGATCGGGATCACGCACTAGGATGACGGGCGTCATTAAATCATACAGTCCAACGTACTTTGCATTGGGATCTGTGTTATATGTTTCCTGGATCATTTCAGCGAAAGATTTCAATCCCAATAGTGGCCCGTACGTAGCTCCTAATAGTGGCAGTGGTTCCTGATAGGGAATGCCATCCTTCTTGAAAATCTTCGTGTCATTTCGGCAATAGTAGTAGAATGTCAGGCATACAGCGACCAATGCCAGAACTATGGACCAGTAATCCATAGTTGCGAATAAAAAAAGACACCAACCGTTTCAAAATTCAATTATTTCGGTCAACTCATTTTCTAAGTAGTATATTAAATGGAACATTAAAATTAACTCAGTTCACACAATAGACACTGGCAATAACGGCACTTCAATCTGTCGTGTGATAATCTCGACTACTCGAGTTCTGACGAGATACTGGCGTAGAGATACTCGGCGAAGCTGGGTGTAAATGATGGAAACTCGGCGTAGTAGGGAGTCAGCTTATGTAAGTCACCATTCGTGATATGAATTTTTCAAAGTGTATTCATCGTGTCCCCCTCGTGGGCTGCCGCATTGTCGTCTTGGAGAGGCGGAACGGTAGACGAAAGGTAGACTAATCATTGAGAAATTCGAGTTAGGAGCAAGCTGTGGGGTTTGCGAGCCCGCCCGATCAAATTGTTATAAGATTCTGTGTTCCGATTACCAGATAGAAACGTGGAATTTAGTAGCGTGCACACCTGATGTGCATGTCTTTTTTAGGCAACTGTGACAGGAGCTCCCCACTTCAATCACGTAACATCCGAACACTACGCGATAAACTTATACGTATCTATCCATCTTCAAATTTGTGCCCGACAGTCTTTTTTCGGAGCAGACAACTATTTTGTGGGGCACTGTATCTTTGTATACTCTGAGCAGTGGCTATAATAAATTCAAAGTTCCGAAGTGACGCGTTTCATTGCGAACTGATTAGCTAAGTAAAGTGAAACTTATTAGTAGGATCCAAATTAATTTGACATTGAATTAAATATTAATGTTAAAGAAAGTTAAGTGGGTCAACTAAGTTTAAACAGTACAAAATATTTATTTACATTTGTCGTTTTATACAAACGGTAGAGTGAAAGCTCGCTTGATAGTAGTATCTTATCACATTCAGTGGACGTTGGGCAGTTCCCTTGATAACATTTATTACATTATACTAGACTTTCTATCTCGCCCACAAACTCATGCTGATATATCTCACAATAATCATCAAGCACCGAATTAATCAGCCGGCTTGTCGACAACTATCTTGAACGACAGCAATTTCTCCAAAATGGATAAAAGACATTAAAATCGAAGCTTATAGTCGGTACAAAATTAAGAAGATAGCAAACTTACGGATTGTCTTAAGTACATACAAATTATAAAATTGAAATATCTTTTTCTTTACATTCAATTCTCATAATCTCAGTAGCAAATGCAAATTATCGCAAGCTAATAATAGTCATCTAATATCTTTTATCAGCATTTATTGGTTTTAATAAGTTCTGAGGTATTCGTACACTTGTGAAAGGACTTAATGTTTGGCGCTACTAGTAGAAACGGAAGTGGCAAGCGAAGGGTGAGGATTACTCCTTGGTCGAATCTCCATCCAAAATCCATTCGCAGCCGTCATGCCCAAACCCGCCTTGTTGAGCTTCATAGGGATAGGCGTCTTTGCGCAAGGCACAAAGTCACATCGAGCCAAAACATGGAACAAAAGGGCCTTCGTCTCGAGTAAGGCAAATCTGTTTCCAATACACATTCTCGGTCCCAGTCCGAATGGCAAGTAGGCACCACTGCTAGCGATTTTCTTGCCATCCTCGATGAATCGATCAGGATTAAATTTATCCGGTTCGTCATAGTACTTCGGATCGCGTTGGATACCATAGATCGGGAACCAAATCATAGAACCGGGTTTAACGACATGGGGTTTCGCTCCCGGCAATGTCGGTGGTAATTCGAAGGCCTCGCTACACTTTCTATCGATGAAAGAAGCGACTGGATATATCCTGAGCGCCTCGTTAACGACGGCGTCGAGGTATGGCATATTATTTATCGCATCATACGTTAGCTGACCATTATTTTCCTCGAGTACATTGTCGATCTCCGTCTGCAGTCGCTCTTGCACGTTGGCATTCATGCCGATCTCGTGCGCGGCGAAACACATACAAGTCGAACTGCTGTCGAAACCACCGAAAAAGAAGATGAAAGCCTGAGCAGTCATATCTTCGATTGTCAGACCCATCTTGCTACGTTGCTCCATCATCAGCTGGATCATATCCGGCCGGACAATACCCTGCTCATCTCTAACCTTTACCGTATCGGCAATCAATTTGTTGAAGAAGTCGGTGACCTGTTTGCGCATGAACCGGATGCCAAGGAGTTTCGTCACAGTTGGGATACTGCGGATCACCATAAGCTTGAGGGACGTTATGCCCGCCAAGTTAGTGCCGTCCTTACCATACACGTAGAAGGGGTTGTTGCGATCCTTCATCGAGTTTATGCTGATACCAAAGGCACAAGTGGCTATTACGTCATTGGTATACCTGGCGAAGGCATCTTTCATATCGAGCACTCTTTCTTTGGCCGGCATAGCTGCCAGGACTTTAGCAAACTCGACGCCACATTCAGACATTAGTAAAAACATCCCCTTCATCTTGCTACAAGTGAAAGCAGGACTCAGAAGGTTCCTCACTTCCTTCCATCGTTCACCCCGAAGAGAGAAGAGGTTCTTCCCGAATAAGGGATCAGTATCTTCATCGACGAATGCGCGGTGATCCGGGAAGTGATCGAAATTTTTCACGGCCACGGTCTTTATGAGCTTTGGATCACGGATTACAATTACCGGCGTCATGAAGTCGAACGAGCCAATGTACTTTGCAGTAGGATGTATGTTGTAGGCGTCCTGCATCATCTCAGCGAAGGATTTCAGTCCCAATAGTGGCCCGTACGTGGTCCCCAATAGTGGCAGTGGTTTCTGGTAGGGAATGCCATCTTTCTTGAAGATGTTCGTGTCGTTTAGACAGTAGTAGTAGAATGCCAGGCATAAAGCAGCCAGTGCCAATGCTATTGACCAGTAATCCATAGTTTCGATGAAAAGAAAATTCCAATCACCCAACGATTGAACCAATTTGGCAGACTATTTTTCTAGGATTCACTCTTTGCTCGCGACAATCACTGACAAAAATTATACTCTCGTCTCTAGTGTGATCTCGTCGGCTTGAATCCTGACGAGAGAGTGGTCGTACGGAATAATGAGCACGGTATTGTGAGTGATGAACGTAATTAATCTCTAATTATCTCTTTTGGTTTGCAGATAAACCAAACCAATTTTCGTCAGATATTTGTGGAAGTACTCGATGACTGAATATGGTGCAATATTCGGATAAATCCTTCCACATGATTTTAGATTATTAAAAGTAATAAGAATTTCGAGAAAAAAGTCAATTCTTATTATTCAAATATATAGATTATCTTTATTATATCAAAAAATAGTTACAGTATCGATTTCACTTAGAAATATGTTTTACAAAGATTTCTTATTCTCGGAACTTTGAATAAAAGGTGATTGGTTAGTTCTGGGCTCCACTCGAAGCCAAAACCCTTCTACAGGATACATCGGCCGCGCCTTACTCCACTGGACGGGGATTATCATCTTAGGGCTGGGTTTAAGGTTGCACCTGGCGAGCAGGTAGAAGAACAAGACTTTCGCCTCCAATAAAGCGAATCTGTTGCCAATGCACATTCGGGGTCCAATGCCGAAGGGCAGAAAAGTGGCCGCATTGTGAATCTTGGCATCATCGAGGAAACGTTCGGGTAGGAACTTGTTGGGTTGGTCGTAGTATTTCGGGTCCCGTTGAATGGCAAAGGCCGGAAACCAAACGCTAATTCCCTTTTCGACTGTGACGGGTTTCAAGCCGGGCAACGACGGCGGCAATTCGAAGTCCTTCTCGCATTCTCTGTCGACAACGATCGCGCCCGGGTACATTCTCAGTGTCTCATATATCACCGCCTCGAGGTATTTCATTCCATTGACAGCCTCGTAGGTGACCTCGCCGGAAGTCTCCTCTAGAACTTGGTCTATCTCCTGCTGGAGTTTCTCCTGGACCTCGGGATTGGTGGTTATCTCGCGTGAGCCAAAGCAGAGGAGGCTCGAAGTCGTCTCGAAGCCGGCGAAGAAGAAGATGAAAGCTTGAGAGACCATGTCGTCGATTGTCAAGTCCTCCCTGCCTTCCTTGTGACCTCGGGAATCCATCATTAACTGTAGCATATCCGGACGACTCGTGCCAGTCTTCTCTCGAGTCTCAATGATCTCTTTGAAAGCGTTCGTAAAGAAATCGGCCTGCTTTTTGTCGACGAATTTAACACCTAATTTTCTCGCGAGTTTAGGAAATATGGTCAGGATAGCGAATTTCATTAAAGCTTTGAAGTTAAAGCTGGTCGCTTCGGAGCCATTTTTGAAGAACTCATTATTCGGATTCCTCATCGAGTCCACCTGAATCCCGAAAGCGCATGATGCGATCACGTCATTGGTAAATCTGTTAACAAATAATGTTATATGTTATATTCTATAATTCAGGAGGTAGCAGTAATTATTTTGCTCTGTCATATCAGGCAGTTAGTGACTGGACAGATGGGTCTTCCATGTGTTTATCAAGATATGTATAGTCTTTTTTGAGTGGTTTCGATAAGATAGGTTCTGTTTTTGATCCTACTGTGCGATACACTATCTAGTCGCGAGTTCTGCTAGTATCAGTACACGATTTTTAAATATTACCAAATATCGCATAAAATCATCGCTATTTCGTTATAAGAAGCAACACGGTGCCGTACTCCAACGCGGAGAACCTTGACAGTTGGAAACAATGATACAATTATTATTATCAGTCTCTCAAAACATAGCTCTAATAATTAAACTCGGTTATCACCTGGTGAATATATCTTTCATGTCCATTTCGTGTTTCTCCGGCGGCTGACGTGCCAGGAACTCGGAGAAGTTCTCGGCGCAGTTGGTCATCAGTATAAACATCGCTTTAATTTTAGCAGCAGTGAAAGACGGGCTGAGAAGCGCTCTGACTTCACGCCATCGTTGTCCACGAAGGGCAATCAAATTCTTGCTCACTAGAGGATCCTGATTGTTGTCAAAGGTATTCCGATGATTTGGGAAGTGCTCGAAATTCTTCACACCGATGGCCTTAATAAGTTCAGGGTCACGGATAAGGAAAACCGGCGTCTGGTTTAGATACATTCCGACATATTTCGCTTCCGGCTCGAACCCGTAAATTTTCACGAGCTGTTCGACGATTGACGTTCTGTACAGATTGGTGGCAGCAAAGTTGCCGAGAAGAGGCACTGGCGGTATGTGGGGAACGCCTCTGTCCTTGAAGTAAGTTAATTTCCTCAAGAGCAAGTAATAGCTGGCCAGAACAATCGCCAGAATCACGAAGATGACAGTAATGACTTCCATCTCGCTCGGCTGGTAATTGTTTCAATTGCCAAATGTTGCTGTATCACTGTACTTGTATAGATTGTTATATCGCATTGAATGCCACGTGCTTTGATAGGGAAGTGTATTTTTTCTGTAAGTTTTATTGCCTTTGCTAAAAGTAGTCGCGATTTCGTCGACTTTGCGAACACGTGCCTTATCGGTGACTCGCGGCAACTCCAAAACGACTACTGACCAATTTCATCCGGTTTCTCGAGTGGAATAGCTATCATTTATCTTGTCACCTCCCCTGCGACATACTGGAGTGGTTGACCTCCACGCCATCTGGTATGTAGTATGTTTTATGACGCGAGTGACGAATGCAACAACTTTGCATGATGACACACAGGTTGTTTTTCATGCCATAATGCTAAACTGACCGGAAGTAGTCAATGATTTCTTATCGCACGACTAGTGTATGAATTGAAACAGATTCTGTCTGGCGATTGTGATCCACTCGAAACTTTAGAAACTTCAGGACAAATAGATTGATATTTGAGATTAGGCAAATACATCTAGATTAATGAATCTCTACTACAAAAATTCGATCTGAAGTGTATTCAACTCGATAGACTCACTTATGAATGAGTCATTAATCGTAAATTGTACGAGAGAAGTTGTACAATAGTATGCAATAAGTTGGGACTTTAAATCGCAGGATTGCATCATTTATTTTGCGTCAAAATTCGCAAGAGTTCGAAGAGTGGTTGAGGCGCATTGAGTATCAGTGTGATTCTATCAATTTCGAGAGTTCCAGGTATAACCAAGCAAACAAAGTGACTCAAATTCAAAAATAAGCGATGTCTGAACAAGCAAAGCAGTTTCACTCTGACATTGGCACGTGCAACCTAGACTCCGCACGAGATAGAGTTCAACGAGATATTTTTACATTGATATTCTAACCCGTAGGAAGTAAATCATTTACTTGCAACAAACTAAACGAGCGCCTACTAAATATTTATCTTTCCAAATTAATGAATAATTTCAATTAAAAGCATCGAGTTATATTCCTGTATATTTTTAGTGGAAAAAGTATTTGTTTCGTTCTCAAGCAGCCACTGCGCCGTAGCATCATTAAAGTGGTACATTTTCATTAAGGTCAGTGTCAGTATTTATTTATGGTATTTGCCAGGAGGTTCTGGGCGCGCGCGCGCGCTCATCTTAGTGAAATACCGACGTCTCAATCTTCATTTGGAAGTGACAAGAGGCGATAGAGGGATCTCCAATTTCTTTCCGCAATTACGGAATTACGGGAAAGCGGTGAGGAGGAGTGGAAAGAGAGACATGTCGCCGCGCCCTTTCGGTGCCCTTTCGGTTGCTCGGTCTTCTTCCTTTGGCTGCTCGTCGTGCCCGGGAAACAAGGTTTTATTCGAAAGTTCGGGCCAGGACAGGAGAGAAAATGAGTACTCTCGCTGGGCTAGGAAAGGCAGGCAGGCCCTACGCAGAAGGAGTGTGGAGGCCGGCGAGGAGGCAAGCACGAGCGAGGGCTGCCGGAACAAAATTCATTTGGCCAAATTAAACAGAGTTTAGCAATTTGCGCTTAATCCATTTGTCGGGGATCCGCCGTCCGTCAGTCCGACTGTCTGCCTCTGTACTTTATCCCCCCCTCTTGGCGCCACCCCTGAAAATCCACTCTCGCCCTTCCCTAGCTCTGGGGATCACAACAGTGCAGCCCTTTTACAGTACAAGCTTGTGGCGCATTCTTTTTCCTGACGCCCTTCTGCCTAGATCGTACTCTCCAGCTGACTCATACTTCGTTTCACCTACGGATCAACCTATCTTTCTCCATTAGTATTCTGATGCTGTAAGTGAAATATTTCAAATACGAATAATGTGGTAAATCATAAATGCATAATTAATTAATTGTGAAACAATGTATTTGTCAATAATATTGTCTTTACATAGAATAGGTATGTTTAATGTAACTTATTCATTCCTGTTTCAGGCTCTTAAAATCACGAGGTACGAAAAGGGGAAAGACAGGAATTTTCGGTTCATTCGTCGGAGCACTTGCCGCTTCCATAAAACTCGTTCTATCCTTTCTGGCGGCGCGACTACTCGCCGGAATCGAGTCTCTTAGCTGCTGGCTTAGATCCCAAGAGCCGGCTGCTATCTTATTATCACGGAATTGTTTCCGACCCGCCTCTCCCTCATCCCTTCTTGTCTCCTGTTTTCTTTCTCCCTCGTTCTCCAAGCCGCTCGATGTCCATCTCCGTTTTTCTCCACCGATATCGAGGATGCTGGATGCAAGAGCGGGTGCCGGGGGAGCGTTGAATCCGAGTTAAGTGTATTGGCAGTTGTGTCGGCGTTTTATTTTCATCCAATCGAGCGAGGAGACCTTTAAGATCACTGCGCCGGATACCATAGAGTGGTGCCCCGTGTCAAGGGTCTCCAGTGTCCACCATGATGTCCTCTGCCCACCACTTTCCACGTAATCCTGTCTCTCCTAGGTGTCTCACAAACTACAGATTCGATAGGAAATTCTTACTGATAAACATTGGTCTTTCAACTCTCCTTTATATAATATTAATCATTCCTTGTTGATCGATTGCTTGCTGCAAGGAAAGAAAAGTTTCCATCACAGCGCGATCAATACTCAAGAATAAGTGTTATCGTACATCAATGCTCGTGGATAGATAAGTCATTAGTTGCCTTGATATTAACACATTCGGAGTCGGAAGTTTTCATGCAAAAGCTTTAACTGAATACCGCAAGATTGTTGTATTAAAGTAGGAGTAAAAATAGGAAATCTTGCTTTGAAACATCACGCGTGATTAACTTGTTGTTTAAAATGAAATAGAATTTAGAAGTAATACTTGCAAATTACAATATTGAAGAATTTAGAAAATAAAATCATATAAAAGTATGTCAGCAGAAATCAGGTTTATATTTAATAAAAATGTCGTAGGATTGCATGAGAGACTTCGAATGTGTTAAAAGTACTTAATATTTTATAACTCGATAGGACAATAGATTTACGACAGGGAACCCCAGTGCGAAACAGGTATGAATGCGCACACATGGTGACCAGATGTGCGCAATCATCCCTGACCTGTCCAACAACCGTGAAGGGTCAGGATTATCTTCTAGACCCAAAGTACGAGAGACCATAAATAGTCCGTCGTTGCATTGTCAATTGTTTTAAAGTCAGTAACCCGAAACATAGAATTCAGCGAGAAAGTGGGAAAGGCAGTGTCACCTTTTGCTAAGCGGACTGTGAAGCGCACCGCGACATCATTTACCCTTGATCCGTCTCGGGGGCAACACAGTGATTTCTTAGCAGACTTAGCTTCTCGCTTGCCTGTTTCTGACATATTTCTACCGCTGAAAGAAGTCGCTTCATTCCTGCTTCACCCAGCATTCCTCATTTCGTCCCTTCATCGACCGTCATTAAATTCAGGTATTGTCAGACCGAAGGTGTGCGAAAAACGATAAGCAGCCCTATGCTGCATTGTTTCATTCTCTTGAACTTAGGAATGCGAAACCTATAAAATTTGACGACAAAGGGGGGGAATGCAGGTTACTTTTTGGGGGAGAGGGCTGTGAAGAACAGCACGGCATTCACTCTTGAACCGTCCTCGTAGTAAGACGTAGAGTTTCTCACTTAACTCTCACTAGTCTTTTTCTATTTCGGAAATAAGTCAGTTTCTTCCTGCTCCAACCAGTATTTTTCATAGCGTTAAAGTTATCGTACATAAAACCGAGTTACATTGTCAAATCAATCGTTGCATCGAACAATAGATCGATTTTCTTTAAAAATACTCATCAGATAGAATCAAATAAAATTCACGCGCATAACTGTATCAGTCGTAGGATAACGTTATCGGACAATATACGGTTATCAGTTTCTTTCCGAGTTATTAACGACGGTGTTTCCGTTATTTTTATATTTCCTCATTTTGCGCAACATTACGATATCCGCGAGTAACATTAACAGAAGCTGTTGTTCGGCGGTAGCGGAGGAAACGCGTTCCACTAGGAAAGCTCGATTATCTGGATTTAATAATCAGCGCGAAGAAGCTTTGTCGGGAAACGGAGCGGGGAATCGAGTTCAGTTCTCTAATGATATTAAACGTAACATGCAATAATTTCACCGCGTTAGCGAGAAAGGTTGGAAATGGAAGGGTTAATACCGTCGCTGACTTTCGCACACTTTCCATCTGTCTTTCGGTTGCGCGTCCTGTAAGTCAAATCATCGCGTGCTACGTTTCTTTAATGTGTTTAACTTAAATTATATTACATCGCGCTGAGTTTTCTTTTGCTTAAATATCCTCCCGGAAGTTGTCATTTTTCTAATTCTCTCTCGTCAATTTGTTTATGTAGAAAATCGTACAAGTTGATAGCAATTAACACTAGAACAACCAATACTAATTTCGTATACTAAAGTAGCATGTAATAGCAGTTCACAATTAGAATAATTAGTGAGAAATCTATCACAATAGTCATATTTATTACTTGAACAGAAGTAATAAATGAAAATGAAATTTCATTCTTTAATGGTTCTAGTGTTAAATTGATCAGCTCGCAAGTGGTTCATTCGGATAGCAGGAATCCGACGGGGCCAATGAATTTCAAATAGCGCTGCCGGCATGTAGTCATAAGTGTACACGCTGGTCCGATATCGATGAGGGGAAGGAAAGGCGAGCAAAAAGAATTCGGCGAGCGTTAAACGCTCGATGAATTTCATTCCGCGGCATTTGCTCGACATATACGGACAACCCCGCACGGGAAGCTTTGGTTGAAGCTAGCGAAAGCTTGTAAGCTCGTAAAAGATCATATTACAGGAATCCTGGTACTCGGCAATAATATTCACATCGTCTGCTTTCATGCTGCTGTATATGTCTCTGGTTTATGGTCGATTTCCTCGTAGCTGCGAGAGCAATTCATTAATAACATAGAGTTATAGTTGTATAACTATGTAGCCGTGTACTCATGTGTATCCTCCAATCCGCGCGGCATGTGGTGTTGGGATGGGTACGCCGGTAATCCGAGGCTTCCTGTATTATTAATTATTTGCATGTTATTAATTATGTAATATAGTAGAGGTAACGGTTTAGAAATACAAGAAATTTAGGAAAGGAGGAAATAAGGTAGTAATTTATGTTTAGAATTTCTGGGAGAGAGCCAAACATTTTCATATGCAATAGTTTACGTAGTTATTAAATAATAACAGTATGTTTGCGTATGTAAAATGTGTAGAGTAATCGTATTTGGTGCACAGGTATGCGTAATAATAAGTAGGAAATGTTTAAGGGTGATGGAAACAATGGGACTGCGCCGCGCAGGGTTCAATGGGTCACCAGGCAGCAATGCATGGATGGGGAAGAATGGAAAAGGGTCACTTGGAAAGGAGCCATCATGGGGCAAGGTTGGCGACGAGTATTCTTGGGAAAATAACACACAATCGCGTTGTTATTGCTTAAGAATACACGTAGTTTTCCTCGCCGATCACAACGAGCATCATTCCTGGTTTATATTCCTGCATTGGGCGTCCACTTCACTAAACTAATCATAAGTGTTTCGTTATTAAATTAACTTGGTGATGGTGTGTTGTAGCTAAGTTTATACTGTGAAATGTCTGTAATTTATTAACATATATCTACAAACTCGTATGTTCTTGTAAATGTAAATCATAAGTGATCTTTGTCTTCTTCAATTTCATCACGCATCCTTTTCTCATGGGAATTATACTTGGGGTTCCATTTATTATATGTTTCCATACGTGTTGTACACCATAAGTGATTTCTATCTGTTCCAATTTTACCACTCATCCTTATCTGATGTTAATTGTAGTTATAGTTTAATCTGGTGGACATTTCCTACAACAGTAACAGGAGTAGAAAGTAGGAAAATTTTGTAGGGAAACTTGACACAAATAATCATAAAATCACGTTGATTTCGCAATTCGATAATAACATATTTCTGAAGTACAAACATGGTACTTGATGCCTTCAAAATGCAATGTTTCATAGCCTGTCGAGCACGCAATTGTCTCCGAATATAACAGATGCTTTAATTATCATAAACCCGTTATTATTGTGAGTTCAATCAGTCGCGGGAATTTGATACGCTCGATATTCCATTAATTGCGCGACGAGTATGGCGCGGAATTCGATACGTCCGTATAATTACGTTGTTACATGAATCTCTCGAATTTTACAATTTCGGATCTTCGCTGGCTGCCGCTATTTGACGAATTACCGGTGTATTACAAATTGCATCCCGTTGTATTACATTTGGCATGCCATTTCTATAGTGGTACTAACTCGTATCGATAGCACATCCTAGTGACTTCTAACAGTAGTTTTCACACTTTTTCTAATCCTTCCAAATCAATCAGAACGAACAGCTGATTAATTGCAGTAACTTTTTGAAGACCAATTTTTCTTAAAGTCAAGAATAAACAATAGAATCATTTGTTCATCAATATTAGATTCATTTTCAATCATCAGCAATTTAAAAGAGCTGAAGAAACAGAAATAAATAATAGTTCGTCATATTTTTACTTTAGTCTAAAAAAATTGTATTATTGCCAGAAAGAATCAGCCAATGTTCAAGTTGAGGTGATTTGGAACCTGATTTAAAGAGGGGTGAAGGTATAAGAAAAAAGAGAGAGTAAGAGAGTAGGATAAAAGTTTCTCTGTGGCGTGTAAATCAGTCTTTAGCAAGGAGAGCGGGTGGTTTGAGTGCTCGAGCAGGAGGTTCGTTGAAAAGTTAACAAGCCGAGTAATGAGGCCGCATTCCAGCGCCACTTTTACTTAATGCTTTCGAGTCCCTCGCGAGGGGTGTTAAGTAACCAGCCGGCTGTGTATGAGTACATACCTACCCGCATTCGAGCGTGGAGGCATTGGGGAAAGAATCCCCACAGCGGAATTTCTCGCTTTGATACCTACCACAGTTGTTCACCACTCACGCAGACTTAATTTGTCTTTTCTTTCAACCCCCTCGATTTAATTTCATTCGGTCAATGACGAAGATTACTTTGCCTGGAAAAGCGGAATCATTGCCGGAATCATTCTTCGAATGCAGTCCACGTCAATTCGTTATTCACTCGACTTAAAAACGATTTCAGTCTTGCGGGTATAACTTTTCAATTCGAGACAGTTTGACACTTTGAATGTTATTGTCAGTCGAATTCGTATGAAGCGCGCACGTTTATCCACGCGTATTTTTTTTCTACGAGATATATTTTCGAGATATTACTTTCCAATAGATATTTTTAACAAGACTTTTCGAAGTTAAAAATCTGGAAATTTGATAGCGAACGTGTTGATGTGCAGAATTTTATATTCGTAGTAATTCAGTATTGTCAAAGTCATAAGATATTATCGGCGCGATTTCTACTGCAGAATTTATTCCGGTGGAAGGCGTAGATCCGCGAGAGAATTTGCACAAAGTGTACGAATCCTGGAACATAGTACTATGAGATTCCATAGGATGTTCCGGGATCGTAGGCGGCAAGATGATCGCATCAAAAGGTAAAAACATTCTTAGTCTCGGCACAATCGCGCCTATGCACATGTCGCTTTCTGCAAAGAAGTTGCGCGACGCTTTGCAAGCGAGGCGCGCACCGGATCAGACGAATCCTTCGTAATCGGACAAAGAGCGAAGGATACTGGAACGATACGGTATGGAATGTGGAGTCTTAAAAAGTCTCAGCCCCTTGCAATGCTTAGCTATTCAAAAGAACCTTGTCAGGATCTATTCGCGAATACTTTCTATGAAATTCGAAACGTGTCCCTCGTCAATTCCGTCAGCTATTTTATGCGAATCGATACATTCTCACACAAACGCAACAGGCTTGATTCTTCAATTTTAATCACTTAGATTTTAAATCTAATATGTTTCAATTTCAATTGAAGTGAGTTTAAAAAAACTCAGTATTTCCACTTGAGTAAAATATTATTATAAAATAGAGGGGAAAATTAGAAAACAGAAGTTACAGGGAATATATTTGGATGCTTTATTTCATAAATTTACATAATTTTTAGTTCATTCAAGCGCATAATATTTTCCGGGCCCGTAGAAATGGCAGGTCAAAATTTCCCTTGCTAATTCCAATTTGGGACTTTTACGACCGGGGAAATCCGAAGTGACCTTAGTCGAACTATGAACAAGAGCAGGTAGAGCGTGAACTGTATGGGTGGGGACAGGAATTATGTGTTTTTAGACAGGTGTTTCCAGTCGCCACTGTTCAGTCAGTCTTGAGCTTTCAAGTGGGCAAGTGCTCCCGGGATAATTATCCGAGTAAATCCGATATACGAGGACACGCAGCATCCGACGTTAGCGGAGCATTCTGATCGCTTTGAAAGGACGTATTAGCTCTCGGGAAGTAGCAGTGTCGATTTCTCTGATTGCCTGCTTGGAGGAGATCCTTAAAGTAATAGTCATCGCCGGGAGTAAATGCTTCTCGACATTATGAGCTACTTACCGATTAGTTG
Organism: Ectemnius cavifrons; assembly: GCA_964023945.1. NCBI lineage: Eukaryota > Metazoa > Arthropoda > Insecta > Hymenoptera > Crabronidae > Ectemnius > Ectemnius cavifrons. The sequence continues at coordinate 5,651,710 of OZ030383.1, read as the reverse complement.
CATAAACCGAAGTAGCGCAGTTAGATCTCTCGTCAACAATTGTGCGTGCGTACTTCCATTGTGAGAAGCTGTAATATGTAAACGCCAAAGTTCGGATTATTCGGTAGTGCAAACATCAAAGTAGTGCAACGTGACTGTGCCTTTATTTTCGTATTGTTTTTCGAGATTGTACGATAAACATTACTCTTTTATTTCTCATTCGCCCCGAAGGCAAATTAATTATTACAATACAATACTTTGTGCAACTTTTTCTTAATTGCAATTTCGTCGGGTTCTTTTCTACTATACAAACGTTTTTACAATTATTAGTAACGCGATCTATTTTTTGTTTATTATCCTAACTTCGTTATCGTAAAATAATCGTGATATAATTCGGCTTGGTATTGATTACAATACAATACTTTGTGCAGCTTTTCGGAATTGCAATTTCGTCGGATTCTTTTCTACTATACAAACGTTTTTACAATTATTAGTAGCGCGATCTAATTTTGTTTTATTATCCTAACTTCATGATCGTAAAATAATCGAGATATAATTCTGTTTGATTATTACACAAAAATTTTACATTCGATCCTTCGGCGATAGTAGATCACGGTTGCTCGGCTAGCAGCTTTAAACTTGCACTATATTAATTACAGCAACGGTACTTCCGCTATGAACGCAACGCTTACACAGAGTATATTGATCTCCGGGATATAACTTCAACTTTCGCAATATATTAATTATAGTAGCCGCACTTCTACAATGGAAGCTCGCGCGCGTTCGAAGTACTCGGTTCCAAGCACAAGTACACGCACACACAGTGACGCGCAGTCGCACACTAAGGCCGGAAAGCCAAGCTTGTATTAATTACACTAAGTTACGTAGTAGCTCGCAAATATTTTCGATTTGGATTATACACATAACGGAATTAGTCGTGGCAGCCGAATTGCATTGGCTCAACAGTCAAACAGAGCGGAAGCTGGATAGCTAGTACGACTGGAGTAGTGTCTGCGCGTCAGTGTGTATACGTGAATACGTAAAGTGGTGGTGGAATGTGCACGAGGATCTCTCTCACGTAGGGTTGGCACTCGGCTGGAGACTGCGGATATTAGAGAATTCCATGCGGCCTCTATGAATAGATACATCCACCGGTAGACAATTATACATAAGCGTACGCGCGAGATTCGAGAGGGCACACATTGCACGCCACATCTTATCACGTGCCAATTTAAGCCGCGTTATTGGCCGAGAAATCGACCAGAGCTTGGCAATCACACATACACATACATACCGTGTCCCCATCCGCATCATCTCTGCTTCACGTTAGATTGCTGATTTTCCACGCTAGCTCCAATTCTCTCTGGATTGTTGTTGGAATTAGTGCGTGTGGGACTTCGAACACCGTACGACCGCGTGTTTCTTGATTAACAATCAATCTATCTGATCGATGCGGGACGTATGTCATTCTTGAAATATTCAGTGGAAAATTATTGATTCACGCTATAGCTTGAGAAGCAAGCAAATTTGATTGCACTTTATATTATAGAAGCTGTGTTTTTGATACGTTTGACGATAACTCTGAATAATTTTCGTTCATAATTTTTAAAATAACTTAAAATAACAGAACTTCGTATAGAATTCATTGACAATACAAAAGTATGGTTTATCATACAAGGCATATTTCATTAGAATATTGGCGCGTCTGATAACATTCCTCTTTAAATAGATCATTCATTGAGTACAGCATATGAAATTTAAACGTGCGCGCTAAGAAGCAACAGGGAGTCATTTTGTTCCAAATATACCGGGTGAGAGGATACTTTGCGCGACGTGGAAGGGGATGAAAGCATCCAGAGGACCACATCAACAAGATCAGCAGTTCTCAAGGCGTATTGCACGGCTAATACTAGCTGAATAATGTCCATTATCCGGTGGATTCATCGCTTTTCAAAACAGAGATCTTGCTTTGTGAGATAGTGCAGATACAACCGTGAGAGAGAGAGAGCGAGAGCCTCTTATTAGACACCCTCTATTCCAAATCATCAAAGGGATCTCGGCGTAATGCTCGATTAGCTTAGGCATCCTGTATCGCCCAGCTTGGAGATGGAATTGATGCAGATGTTGTCCTGAGAGCAAATTAACGACGGATAACGCTGCATACACCTAGTCGAGTTAAGGTCTAACTAGCACTAAGTAGGTTTAATCAGCAGTGCAACTCAACCCTGTTGCATACTCCGCAACATCATTCGTGTCAGATTTTTCAATAAGTTTGGAATGTTCTCGAAACGCTGATTTTAGACTTAAAGATTTATTCATTTTTAGTATTACAAGTTTGAAAGTATTAGATTCGAGTGTTGATTTATTTGCATCATTTAATGTAAATGAGTTACACTTTGAGTCGGTCAAATTTTTAGTATTTAAATAGTTATGAATAGCGTCATTTGAAAGGGAAGTTAACTGTACTAGCGATTATTATTCAGTAATTTTAATAATGATTCATTTTCATAAATCGAGGAGAACAAAACTGGGGCGAATTCCAAAAGAATCGGTATGAGGAAACTTCTGTCCGAATGTTGTGCAATCATTAAAGAACGCCGAAACGAATTCGTAATGAGGAGCTTGTCACCCTCAGCTGTTACCCGCTGATGGAGCGCTCGATTCCTCAAATTCTCGACTTTATGAACATTGATACTTCGGTCATCGTGCAAGACGGATCTTGGTAATAAAGTTTCCCGACACTGAGCAACTTCGCGTGAGTTGAAATCGATAATTCCAAGCAGCTCGTTCACGCTTGTAAATTAAAACTCCACAAACCTCCGTCGATCTCTCTATAAGCTTTAAAATAGAACGAAACGGAGCATTACATTGGCGTCCACTTAAACTTTGCCGCTTTTATACACCTAAAAACTGCCCAAGTTATGATAGAGTTATTGGCAATGAGAGAGAGTCAGTCGTGAACAGTCAATTCTGAAAGTGGCGAGTGCGCTCGAGTCATCTGTGTTAGTTCTCCGCTGGCAATAAATGTACAGGGTGATGCATTTCTCTTAGAACCAGCAATATTGGTATTACTCAACATATAGCTTTGCTATAACATATCACATGTATTATCAGATTGAAATGTAGACTATTAATAATCAGCTATTAGTTTTTGCGATAACCCAGATTATAGTAAAGAAATATAACCAAGCTATTTTATTTTCTAAAATTAGTTGTGGATAAAAATGCTTGGTACTGCTAAGACAAACGCATCACCCAGTATACGTTTATGTGGAAACAAGCATTTTACCTCGAGCACTTGGCAAACCGTATTTTACATATTTATTATCGGCTATATCGAGAGCGAGCTGTCTCATGGGAGACATTCCGGATTAAACGGTCGACATGTACCTTTTATGCGCCTTGCATCCACCCGTTCTCGAAAGGACTCACTCGGAACCACCGTCGCCTTTTCCACCCTTGTGATCACTCGAGCCCAATTATATTATAGCGATGACCACGCGAGGAAAGGACGAATAAAAGCGCATAAAACATCCGCGTCTTCTGAGAATACTCGTGTACACAGTGCGCTACGACCCCAAAGTACTTCCGACTGTTGATTTTTCCTCGATTCTACAGTGGTTACTTTGTCTTCGCAGTGTTTGGTCTTCGTCGCGGCGTATTTGGTTTTTAATTAACGGCTACCCCAATGGAACCAGAATTTACCTGTCCGGCCTGCTTCACCGAGAAATTGAAGGGTTCAACTACTCTCATCATTGGCGAAAATTAGTTTTGAGTATATGATTCTATTACAGTCTTCATTCCAAGTCATTTTTTGGGTTTCAATACCAGTACACTTGTGTTTTATTAATATTAATTCCCTACGAATTACTTTTATGGTAAAATAATTTCTTCCTTTCATGGATAGCTGAAAATTTGTCCATGTTCGTTCATTGCTCTTACTATAATTAGTTATCTTATTTACGGGCCTTCGGATTTTCAATTTAAAAATCTACAAAAATTATACAACATGCGCGTCATCAATAGGCGTGTCTCTGATTTTTCTTAAACTCGTACCTGCGCTAAGACAGGAGTTATTGGTCAAAAACAATATTTTTGAGAGTTTTTGATTTTTCATTGCTCGGATTTTGAACTTAAAAATCTACAAAAATTACACAACATGCGCGTTATTAGTAGGCATGTCTCTGATTTTTCTTAAACTCGTACCTGCGCTAAGACAGGAGTTATTGGTCAAAAACAATATTTTTGAGAGTTTTTGATTTTTCATTGCTCGGATTTTGAATTTAAAAATCTACAAAAATTACACAACATGCGCGTTATCAGTAGGCATGTCTCTGATTTTTCTTAAACCCGTACCTGCGCTAAGACAGGAGTTATTGGTCAAAAACAATATTTTTGAGAGTTTTTGATTTTTCATTGCTCGGATTTTGAATTTAAAAATCTACAAAAATTACACAACATGCGCGTTATCAGTAGGCATGTCTCTGATTTTTCTTAAACCCGTACCTGCGCTAAGACAGGAGTTATTGGTCAAAAACAATATTTTTGAGAGTTTTTGATTTTTCATTGCTCGGATTTTGAACTTAAAAATCTACAAAAATTACACAACATGCGCGTTATCAGTAGGCATGTCTCTGATTTTTCTTAAACTCGTACCTGCGCTAAGACAGGAGTTATTGGTCAAAAACAATATTTTTGAGAGTTTTTGATTTTTCATTGCTCGGATTTTAAACATAAAAATCTACAAAAATTACACAACATGCGCGTTATTAGTAGGCATGTCTCTGATTTTTCTTAAACTCGTACCGGCGCTAAGACAGGAGTTATTGGTCAAAAACAATATTTTTGAGAGTTTTTGATTTTTCATTGCTCGGATTTTGAATTTAAAAATCTACAAAAATTACACAACATGCGCGTTATCAGTAGGCATATCTCTGATTTTTCTTAAACCCGTACCTGCGCTAAGACAGGAGTTATTGGTCAAAAACAATATTTTTGAGAGTTTTTGATTTTTCATTGCTCGGATTTTGAATTTAAAAATCTACAAAAATTACACAACATGCGCGTTATCAGTAGACATGTCTCTGATTTTTCTTAAACTCGTACCTGTGCTAAGACAGGAGTTATTGGTCAAAAACAATATTTTTGAGAGTTTTTGATTTTTCACTGCTCGGATTTTGAATTTAAAAATCTACAAAAATTACACAACATGCGCGTTATCAGTAGGCATGTCTCTGATTTTTCTTAAACTCGTACCTGCGCTAAGACAGGAGTTATTGGTCAAAAACAATATTTTTGAGAGTTTTTGATTTTTCACTGCTCGGATTTTGAATTTAAAAATCTACAAAAATTACACAACATGCGCGTTATCAGTAGGCATGTCTCTGATTTTTCTTAAACTCGTACCTGCGCTAAGACAGGAGTTATTGGTCAAAAACAATATTTTTGAGAGTTTTTGATTTTTCATTGCTCGGATTTTGAATTTAAAAATCTACAAAAATTACACAACATGCGCGTTATCAGTAGGCATGTCTCTGATTTTTCTTAAACTCGTACCTGCGCTAAGACAGGAGTTATTGGTCAAAAACAATATTTTTGAGAGTTTTTGATTTTTCATTGCTCGGATTTTGAACTTAAAAATCTACAAAAATTACACAACATGCGCGTTATTAGTAGGCATGTCTCTGATTTTTCTTAAACTCGTACCTGCGCTAAGACAGGAGTTATTGGTCAAAAACAATATTTTTGAGAGTTTTTGATTTTTCATTGCTCGGATTTTGAACTTAAAAATCTACAAAAATTACACAACATGCGCGTTATCAGTAGGCATGTCTCTGATTTTTCTTAAACTCGTACCTGCGCTAAGACAGGAGTTATTGGTCAAAAACAATATTTTTGAGAGTTTTTGATTTTTTACTGCTCGGATTTTGAATTTAAAAATCTACAAAAATTACACAACATGCGCGTTATCAGTAGGCATGTCTCTGGTTTTTCTTAAACTCGTACCTGCGCTAAGACAGGAGTTATTGGTCAAAAACAATATTTTTGAGAGTTTTTGATTTTTCATTGCTCGGATTTTGAATTTAAAAATCTACAAAAATTACACAACATGCGCGTTATCAGTAGACATGTCTCTGATTTTTCTTAAACTCGTACCTGTGCTAAGACAGGAGTTATTGGTCAAAAACAATATTTTTGAGAGTTTTTGATTTTTCACTGCTCGGATTTTGAATTTAAAAATCTACAAAAATTACACAACATGCGCGTTATCAGTAGGCATGTCTCTGATTTTTCTTAAACTCGTACCTGCGTTAAGACAGGAGTTATTGGTCAAAAACAATATTTTTGAGAGTTTTTGCTTTTTCATTGCTCGGATTTTGAACTTAAAAATCTACAAAAATTACACAACATGCGCGTTATCAGTAGGCATGTCTCTGATTTTTCTTAAACTCGTACCTGCGCTAAGACAGGAGTTATTGGTCAAAAACAATATTTTTGAGAGTTTTTGATTTTTCATTGCTCGGATTTTGAATTTAAAAATCTACAAAAATTACACAACATGCGCGTTATCAGTAGGCATGTCTCTGATTTTTCTTAAACTCGTACCTGTGCTAAGACAGGAGTTATTGGTCAAAAACAATATTTTTGAGAGTTTTTGATTTTTCACTGCTCGGAGTTTGAATTTAAAAATCTATAAAAATTACACACCATGCGTGTTATCAGTAGGCATGTCTCCGATTTTTTTTTAAATTTTACCTATACTGTGAAACATGATATTGAGCAAAAAGAAAATTTTGTCATTTTTACCCTAGTCACAGGGAAAACCTACGATTCCTCCTTATATGCCATGTGTTCCTGTTGAAAAGTCTCACTTTTACACGGAAATAGTGGCTCGTCTGAGCAACTCAGCCTTTTTCACTTGCACAATTTCTCCTATGTTTTCCAACGTTAAGGATAGCCCCTCAGATTTTTTAGATTTTTTCCCATTTTTGGCACATTTCAGAATGATTCATATATCAATTGTCCTTGCGAATTCCTTTTATGGAAAAATCATGTGAAAGCTAAACAATTATCGAGTGAAATTCTTTTACTAATCTTACCATAATATTCTAAAGAGTATCGTGTATCATATTAGTATTGCATATAGCTCTCAAATACAAGTCAAAACACTTCATTCATCCGAACTCTCTCAGAACATATAGTCGGTTGATTTCGGGTGATTCTATTTATTATTACATTCGACGATAATATCATGGGCGTCTCATTTAATAAGAAGTCGTAGGGTGACTGATTCGTGCTACAAAACCCCGGCCTGTTTACGTTGCCGGAGCAGTAGGGGAAGGCACATGCAATTATAATTATAATGCCATTGTCCCGGCAGCAGTTGGAAGGAAAAGACGCCGGGACGCGTGAAGGGAGAGGTGGCAGAGGTTGATGCAACCCGTCGACAGTGGTAGCATCGGCATCGCTCAACCAGCCAGCCGGCATTTGCGTCGACGAAAACCGATGTCGAATTAGCAAATCAAATTTCGCTCGGAATTATTTCAGTGCGAGCTGCTAAACACCCCGCAGCGAAACCTTGGTGCGACGGAGAGAGAACACGCCGGCAGAAAACCAACTCGAAAGAGAGAAAGAGAGAGCGAAAGGGTGAACGAAAGAGAGGAGAAGGACGAGGTAGCAACGCTGCTGAATTTAATTCGAGCTCGCCGAAAACGAAAATAAAGATTAGTTGAGCGTAGTGAGCGCTGCACTGCCATCGCCGCGGGAGATTTTCATTAATTCCGCTAATAAAATAGCGCGCGCCTGCGTTCGCTCGAACGTACATTCGTACACCGGAAGCGAGGGAAATCGGCCTCCATTGCCTATCTAGAGCATCCGTGATTCTGTGCCGGCGATTAGCCAGCTTTTGCACCATGACCAACGATTCAACTAGGGAAATACGAAATCGCTTCGTTAGCGCAACAATTTCGCGGAGAATCTACTATAATTCCAAATTGTCTTATTCTTACGTTCGAAATATTTAATAATCAACATTCATCCGCTCGGCTTGATCACCTTGAATATTCATCTTTATCAGGGAATACAGAAGAGTTATTTCCCCAGGAGAGTTGTATAAAACAAGTAGACATGCATAAATTATTAATCATTCGCGTCAAAGGAGGGATTTGCTCAAAGGATCGTCTGTCTATCCGAGGCAGAGTAATCCATTCGCAGTAGAGTATAATCTAATCAGCGAGGCATTATTTATCGATGAGGTCTTGTTTATTGACAAAAGGAGTAATCCGTTCTCACGCGCTATTCGTCCACTGTTAATCAAAGGTGGGCTACGATGTGCCGTGCCTCGGCTATGCTTCTTTTCTCCTCGGTTGATTTCGTCCTCGATGGATAATTGGTTGTCAGGAGATCCTCGAGCGGCAGACTGGTAGCTTCCAAGCAAATTACGAGGGGCTGATTCTGTCCATCGCAATTCGCCTCTAATACATTATCTCATTCGTGGCGAGTTTCATTCTCCGTCGACGATCCTTCCAGAGAGCATGAGCGGGTAGAGGAGTTCTGCCCACCACCCACATTCTTATAAATTACACTTCTATCAACACTTTGTTTTGCCAATTACCGCCGCTTTCATCTTGCCCCTAACTCGCTTACTTCACGTACGAATACTCGGAGAGAGACCCTGGATATATACACGGCGGACATCATGATTCCACTTGGCATTCATTCGGTGAGAGCCTAAGTGAGTTAACATTTACCTAATACTCCAAGGAGCTAAAAGGTGTAGAGCTCTTCACTTTTGGGTGATATTATTTTTCTAACTATTGAGTTTAGTCTCAGGAGTTTAATCTTTACACATGGAACAGCAATTTCGATATATTAACAATTAAGAAGCATTAGAATTATTTAATATATTGTTTCAAATTTATTCGTGACAAGTTTGTTAGTTTCATTGTAAGACATATCTAAATGAAATAGACATAGTTTCCATGAGCATTACATATGCAGTCCATGCATATTTCATGTGCATTACCTTTGAAATGCACTGGACTATTTTTTCAACAAAGAGGATTAAAGATTAGCGTCCAATTTGCAAATATACTCTTTTCAATTTATAATGTATCGAAAGCGCCGTATTTTCGGGAAAACCAACCAACTTCAACATGGATAATACGACGAAAATTTCGACGTTGATCCCTCGATGCATTAGAGTGATTTACTATGTAGAGTATCGGGCTTTTATATCGAATACTGAAGTCGATGGTTGAAATAGGCTTATAGTGGTGTGTGAACTTCAAATAGACGAAATTACTCGTCCACCTATTGCAAATTCTTGTGAAGAATATCTCGTGTTACGAGGCATACGAGCCCTCCTCAATCGAAGGACGTATGTTCCATAGCGGCTGCTCACCTCGGCAGACGTCGAACGAATCGATCATGTGTTGCTTGGATGATCGATTGCATATCGCACCAAGTATCCCCCGCCTGCTGTATTTTGTCCCGCGAACAAATGCCCGGCCACTTGAACTCGACGCCAATTTCATGATCGATTGGCTAATCCATATGGCAGTCGCAAATATCAAACTCTTAGGGATCCGTTACATGAGGTATTTATTTGGGAATATATCCTCAAACTTAGTCCGGAAATCATACTGGACTCTCCAAAAAATACAGCCCTTAAGAATTTTGTAGAGTTATTGACATTTCCTAACTTTCTTGGATTTTTCATTCTTCAATAGTTTGAGCATTATTACTTGCATCACTCCAACTTTTCCCACTTTCCAGAATCTTTCATAGATCGATTATTTAAGCATTGAAACGCGTAGAAACATAGAATCAGTAGAGTAGATGCCGGCATTGTATCATAGACCTTCTAGTAGGGTGCCCCTTCTCACATTAATTTACTCTTCCTCATATATTCGGGCTCCTCCGCGTCCTCCAATCTTCCCGGCCGTTTCGGGGACTTGGATTTACAGTAGAGATTCAGTATTCAGTCAGGAATCGACGGTATAAGTTCCACAGCCCTAGCTCAAAGTTCACTTTTTCGCCAAAAAAAAAGTCAAGGCTAACCCCTTCAGATTTTTTCGATTTTTCGCGATTTTTGGCACTTTCCTAAATCGTTCATAGATCGATTGTTTGAGCTTTGAAACGCGGAGAAAACATAGAATCAGTGGCGTAGATGCCGGCATTGTATCATAAACCTTCTAGTAGGGTGCCCCTTCTCATTAATTTACTCTTCCTCATATATTCGGGCTCCTCCGCGTTCTCCAATCTTCCCGAACGTTTCGGGGACTTGGATTTACGGTAGAGATTCAGTATTCAGTCAGGAATCGACGGTATAAGTTCCAGAGCCCTAGCTCAAAGTTCACTTTTTCGCCAAAAAAAAAGTCAAGGCTAACCCCTTCAGATTTTTTCGATTTTTCGCGATTTTTGGCACTTTCCTAAATCGTTCATAGATCGATTGTTTGAGCTTTGAAACGCGGAGAAAACATAGAATCAGTGGCGTAGATGCCGGCATTGTATCATAAACCTTCTAGTAGGGTGCCCCTTCTCATTAATTTACTCTTCCTCATATATTCGGGCTCCTCCGCGTTCTCCAATCTTCCCGAACGTTTCGGGGACTTGGATTTACGGTAGAGATTCAGTATTCAGTCAGGAATCGACGGTATAAGTTCCAGAGCCCTAGCTCAAAGTTCACTTTTTCGCCAAAAAAAAAGTCAAGGCTAACCCCTTCAGATTTTTTCGATTTTTCGCGATTTTTGGCACTTTCCTAAATCGTTCATAGATCGATTGTTTGAGCTTTGAAACGCGGAGAAAACATAGAATCAGTGGCGTAGATGCCGGCATTGTATCATAAACCTTCTAGTAGCGTGCCCCTTCTCATTAATTTACTCTTCCTCATATATTCGGACTCCTCCGCGTTCTCCAATCTTCCCGAACGTTTCGGGGACTTGGATTTACGGTAGAGATTCAGTATTCAGTCAGGAATCGACGGTATAAGTTCCACAGCCCTAGCTCAAAGTTCACTTTTTCGCCAAAAAAAAAGTCAAGGCTAACCCCTTCAGATTTTTTCGATTTTTCGCGATTTTTGGCACTTTCCTAAATCGTTCATAGATCGATTGTTTGAGCTTTGAAACGCGGAGAAAACATAGAATCAGTGGCGTAGATGCCGGCATTGTATCATAAACCTTCTAGTAGGGTGCCCCTTCTCATTAATTTACTCTTCCTCATATATTCGGGCTCCTCCGCGTTCTCCAATCTTCCCGAACGTTTCGGGGACTTGGATTTACGGTAGAGATTCAGTATTCAGTCAGGAATCGACGGTATAAGTTCCAGAGCCCTAGCTCAAAGTTCACTTTTTCGCCAAAAAAAAAGTCAAGGCTAACCCCTTCAGATTTTTTCGATTTTTCGCGATTTTTGGCACTTTCCTAAATCGTTCATAGATCGATTGTTTGAGCTTTGAAACGCGGAGAAAACATAGAATCAGTGGCGTAGATGCCGGCATTGTATCATAAACCTTCTAGTAGGGTGCCCCTTCTCATTAGTTTATCCTTCCTCACTTATTCGAACTCCTCCACGTTCTCCAATATTTTCCTTCATTAACAATGTATCGTACTACAAGTACGGGTAATTACAATTAGTTAACTACTTTAGTACTATAAAATATGAACTCTTTCATATAATTCAATAGCAATTTCATACTTATTTGCTATAGGTACTCCATGAATATTCATGGTTACCATCCCACCAACTGCATCTCTAGACGTGTGCGTCTTTGCAACCTTCTGGGGATGCTGAAGTGGCACAGCTCCTCGGTATAATATATAATAATATGAAACATGTATAATTACCTTGTGCAAAACTCACAACTTTCTGAATAAACTAAGTGTATAAACTAACTCTGTCTTGTACATATAAACCCTTCTTCTCCTCACATCGAAAATTTTCTAAGTCCAAATGCGGGAAATTTTTTTGAAATTTGTGACGTCACTATGACGTCACTGATGACGTCATCGATGACGTCACCGGAAAAAAGTTTGGAAATTTTCTCTGTGACGTCATAGAGAAAATTCGCAAAAATTTTAACTTGGTGCTAAAATTTACGAATTTTCTCTATGACGTCACAGAGAAAATTTTTGAACTTTTTATGACGTCATCGATGACGTCATCAAAAATTCAAATTTTTTTTTCTATGACGTCATCGATGACGTCACCGGAAAAAAGTTTGGAAATTTTCTCTGTGACGTCATAGAGAAAATTCACAAAAATTTTAACTTGGTGCTAAAATTTACGAATTTTCTCTATGACGTCACAGAGAAAATTTTTGAACTTTTTATGACGTCATCGATGACGTCATCAAAAATTCAAATTTTTTTTCTCTATGACGTCATCGATGACGTCACCGGAAAAAAGTTTGGAAATTTTCTCTGTGACGTCATAGAGAAAATTCACAAAAATTTTAACTTGGTGCTAAAATTTACGAATTTTCTCTATGACGTCACAGAGAAAATTTTTGAACTTTTTATGACGTCATCGATGACGTCATCGAAAATTCAAATTTTTTTTTCTATGACGTCATCGATGACGTCACCGGAAAAAAGTTTGGAAATTTTCTCTGTGACGTCATAGAGAAAATTCACAAAAATTTTAACTTGGTGCTAAAATTTACGAATTTTCTCTATGACGTCACAGAGAAAATTTTTGAACTTTTTATGACGTCATCGATGACGTCATCAAAAATTCAAATTTTTTTTTCTATGACGTCATCGATGACGTCACCGGAAAAAAGTTTGGAAATTTTCTCTGTGACGTCATAGAGAAAATTCACAAAAATTTTAACTTGGTGCTAAAATTTACGAATTTTCTCTATGACGTCACAGAGAAAATTTTTGAACTTTTTATGACGTCATCGATGACGTCATCGAAAATTCAAATTTTTTTTCTATGACGTCATCGATGACGTCATCAGTGACGTCATAAAATTCAAAAAATTCCCGCGTTTGGACTTCGAAAATTTTCGATCAAGGAACTTAGAAATTTTTCAGTCAGGGAACTTGGCAATTAGGATGAAAGGAACAGCTTGTTTATAAAAGAAACATATCAGTTATGGACTTATTTAATTTATTTACGAATTAGTTAGTGTTACACAATGTTATTATACATGTTTCTTATATATTATATATTATACTAGGGTGTTTCTACCACTTTCGAACCTCCTGAAGTATGTAGGGATGTATAAGTTTCACGGTGTAATTGGTAGAGGTGGTGTTACATGAATATTTCAGCAGTACAGACGACCTATAACAAATTAATATGACATTACTATTAGATTATGTATTAAAGTTCATATTTTATAGTAGTAGAACGCTTAATTAATTGTAAGTATCAGAGAAGTATTTGTAAGTATGCGGTAACCGAGAGAAGAGAATCGAGAGAAAGAGAGAGAGAGAAAGAGAGCAGAGAGGTAAAGACTAAAGAGAAAAGGGTTGCAAATAATAATGCACTAACAAAGGTTGGAAACGTGGAAAATTCGGAATGAGCTAGAAAGAGTAAATTAACCAAAAGAACAACTATTTCCGAATGGTTATAAATAAACTTATTAAAATAAACTTTGAGCTAGAGCTCTGGAACTTATCCCGTTGATTCCTGACTGAATACTGAATCTCTACCGTAAATCCAAGTCCCCGAAACGTTCGGGAAGATTGGAGAACGCGGAGGAGTCCGAATATATGAGGAAGAGTAAATTAATGAGAAGGGGCACCCTACTAGAAGGTTTATGATACAATGCCGGCATCTACGCCACTGATTCTATGTTTTCTCTGCGTTTCAAAGCTCAAACAATCGATCTATGAACGATTTAGAAAAGTGCCAAAGAGTGCCAAAAATCGCGAAAAATCGAAAAAATCTGAAGGGGTTAGTTTTAAATTTGTAAATTGAAAATGAAACAATTCGCACTCTTTATTTGCGCGTCCGATGATAACAAGATTCTCACATTCCTATCTTTATTACACAGATCTCTACCCGGTAAGTTGCAAGTTGAGTGTAACTTTCTTAATACATGAGAATCTTCTTGATATATTCTGACAACTCCAAATTTTTTTTACTACAAACAAATCAATATTTAATTTCCCCCTCGCTGTATGTAACCCATTCAATTCCAAGTATGGAAAAATGATCCTATACAGGACGAAATGACCCCCGAGGTCCTGCACGTAAAAGAAGCAAGCACATAACAGCATTAATGCTCGCCGAGCAGTACAGGAGTGAGCAAAAGAATGAAGCTTTTAGTTGCTATGTAAGAAAATAACACAGAGCGCGCAAAAATAAGTCGGGAGTTCAGCAGAGACCCCAAAAAAGATCTCGTAGTATGTTTTATACCACAATACCAGTCGACTGCTTTACCACATGTATATGTTGGTACTATGCTTTTATGTTGCCGAGAAATACGATTGCACATGACTAATCATACCAAGCCTTACGGCATTTTATGGACTACCTTCATTCTAGCATTTTTCTAACTACAGAAATCTTCCAAAGAAACTCACATACTGTAGAGTTCCTTTCCAAGCGTGTCTGTACAAAAAATCTTTGAAAAACAGTAGTCGAGTCGCCGAAACCGGAGAGATGTTTCTCCACGCACGCATACATGTGCGGAAATAATGGGACTAGCTAGACACTGAGCCGTATAAAGTTTGTTTACTGACGCCGGTATCACTGTTCCATTACGAGCCTCCCAATTTCGCCTTCCGCAAATGCTGCTCTCGTTATTCCCGAACTTATTTATCTTCGACTCTGACATAGCGTCTTATACAACTATGTCGAAGGAATATTGTACTTACTAACAATCTCAAAACTACGTGAAACAATAAGAAAAAATAAGAAAATCTAATAGGAAAAGCATGTTTGTAAAACGTTGTAAACTAAGGATCCACGAGGCTCCATTAAAATAAGTAACTACGACCCGACATAAATGAAATAAAATAAAAAATTTAAATAGAATGAAAGATAACATTAAAAATATAGTAAAAGATCTAAATAATAATGAAAAATAATTGCTTTGTCACTGGAAAGAATAACTGTTAACAAAAACAGTATAGTACAACCGCAAAAGTATTATTAAAAAACTTTTAAACACTACGAAAATAGGGAAATAATGTCTAGCAACACAACCGGATGTCTTAAGACGCAGACAATCTGTACAGGATCAATGAAAAAGGCAGCGATTGAAACTAACCCCGAAAACAGTGGGGAAAGCTCGAAACCAAGGAGTGCGATGTCACTCGATTCCCCCGAGTGGATAAAACCTAAGATTCGATCAGCTCTCATGCCGAAACGAAACTGAAACGCTTCAGAGTACTCTGTTGAAGAAAATCTCGTTGCAAGTGGAGAGGGAAACTGTCCACAGGACATGCAGGGTGCACACACGAGAGTGACCCTTTGTAATTTCACCTAAAAATGTCCCTATGTTTCCTCGAGAATCCTTGAGAACCTCTTTGCAAAGACGCAATGCGCAGACTAAAGACCATTGAATTATTCTGGCCTCTTGAAGCACAGGTACTTCGGTTTCTACTACCTGCCACTTAAACCCACCCCTTGCGACTATGTATTTAGGCTAATCGCTTTCCTTCATTTATGACTTTAGGAATCAAACTGGCCAGGAAACAATGTATTGTTGATCTTACAGTAAAAAAAACCCTTTATTTCGAGAATATTGACCGTCGAGAAAGTGCCCGTAAAATTTCTTTGTCAGAGAAAGTATGAATGATAATAAAGAATGAAGAATAAAGCTCTCGTAAATCTACTTGTCAACTAATTAGTCAATGAGTAGTATTGAGCTAGTATTTGACTGTTAGCGACCGTACTATATTTAAAAAGAATTAAAATGAAACATAAAGAGTTATCAAATTGAAAATAAGTCTGAAAGGTTCGAATTACTTATTGCTCGTATTACGCTTGAGATACGTGACGCAACTGAAACAGATACGAAGAGATATCTATCTATTGGAGGGCTGAACAAATCCGGCGTATAAGTTAGTGGTCAAGTTCGACGAGAGAGAGAGGCGGAAAGACCTGCTTTGAGAATGACGAGGGTCGTCACCCTCCATTCCAGCGGAAAATGGGGAAAGGACTGGAGGATGCCAAATATAATAGGCCTCGAGTGTCCTTGGTCCTCGTGGGGTCTGGGATTTTAGTAACTATTGTTACATAAGTATAACATTAGGTCCATCGAGTTAATCAACCTTCTGAAAGGGAGAAGTATGAACTCCACCCCGTCACGACACCTTTCCCCATATTTTTACTTCGTTGTATACGAAGTATCTCATTTTCCAATACGAATTACTAATAAAAACCTGGCATTCCATATGTAATAAATCTAAAGGTCAAATTGTTTCATTGCAACAATTTGTTTTTACAGAAAATATGTTACTGCTCTTCAATATTTTTATTATCAACGGCGTTATTTATTAATGATAAAACAAACGAAAACTAATATCAGTAATATCGAAACAGAGAAAGAGAAATGTTATATCATGATAACTAGTTTGCATCATCAAGTTTTATTCCAGTCTTGCAGTGCAAAGTTTTATAATAAATTTAAGCTGCGAAGCTACTTGGGAGATTGCATTGCACGCGCGTTTGCCTACTCGACTTGTTCATTTTTCCGGTGCACACAAGGCGGCGCATAGCGGACTCATTAGCTAAGTAATGAAATATCCTGTAGTAATGTCTCTTGGCTAGCGGCATCATGATACACAGCGGAAAAGTCGAGTCGCATGCGTGGAAACGGGGCCTCGCGAAATCCAATGACAAAGCGAAAATACATTGCCGTGAAATAAAGTGATCCCGTTGTTACCGGATGTCCTAATGAGTGCATTGTCCGTGAGGACCACTGACGCTCATCTTACAAACGTACAATGCACTCGCAGACTACAAATCACTACAAAGTGCAAATGTCCCCTTCTTTACGCTACTTTAAGCAGAAGGACATAATGCAGTATAATAAATAATATAAAGTTATTAAAATTGGATGGCAAACCATCGAAATCAAACTGCATTTCAGTTCATCTACTATTGAATATTATCACGTAATACGATTAATATTTCGCAACTACAGTCTAAATTCGAAAAGCGGTGATTTTATAATAGAACGGTATTATAAACTTCAGAAATTCTAATGAAATCGAATGAAAATTCAAGGACTATAAATGTTCAATTCAGAAATCAGAGTGTCCTATTTAAGAGTGGAGTCAGCAAAGTTAATGATCAATTCATTTTGCAGAAGTGTGCAAATAGATGATCACTCGACGAAGATTTAATGGCATTTCGATAATAATGCCTTGCAAGTCACAGATGTGGGCAATGCTATCCAAGAGAGAGTTGGACGCTTTCTAAGCGTTCTGAAACCACCCGCATCTTCCGAGAGTTCCTGAGCAACTTGCAGACGTCTGCCGCAAAAGACAGACTTACCTGTACCGAACGTGGCTAGTCCACCTTGATAAACTATAGCCCGTCTCTGCCCCCGCACTCGCCCCTAATATGTACCTTCCTGAATGCATGTCCTAATTGCTCTGAACTATCATCCAGCCTCTTTGACTCCATGGTTATTCCTGGAATCCACGCCGGCCCTTTCCATTTGATTGCTCTGATGCTCTCCTGAATTATATCTGCCTTGTAAGAAGTCTCTTCGTAACTCCAAAGATCTCAAAATTTCGGGAAAATCCCTGTGACGTCCGTGAATAAATTCATCTTTGTGGAAAAGTATTGTATTAACGGGTGTCTAAAGGTCTTTGTATCACATGACGATTAAAATTGAAAACTATATTCAAGGAAATATAGTAAATTTTGAGAATTTATGGTTTCAATTTGAAATTGCGCAACTTTAGATGACATAATTTTTGAAAGGTAGATCTTTAAAGTTTCGAGTGATCGAGTTGTTGAAAAGATCGATTTGGAAATAGTATTAGGATTGTAAGTAGAATCGTGACTCACATGGAAACGAGCTGGTGAATCTAATAAAATGAGATGTACCAAGTTCGATAGTTGGTCGATAATCGGAAAGGCAGAGCAAGAGGGGCCGCGTCAAGGGGCCAATGAATCCAGGCGACTGTTTTCCGCGATCCATCTTTATTCGAAACTAAGTAGAAATACGACCTGACTTAAACCCCTACGCGATGAAGGGTGGCTTTCGAGACCCCATAGGCGTAGCAAAAGCCCATCCTACACGGTTTTCTTAACGTAATCCACCTTGATAAGAAAAATACTGTGAATCAATGGATTTCCGGTGAATCTATTTTTCCCCCCTACAATTGGAATTACCGAAAAAACTCCATCAATCGATTTCACACACTTTCGAACTTTCACCGCTTTCATTTCAGGGCAACTTAAATTGTAATGCGCAAATTAATTTCACTAATCATTTGTATAACACCGAATACTTATACAACAAATCACAAATACTGTGACGTTTAATATAAAATCAGGAAAAGTAAACTCCCAATTACAGTCTCTAGTAAATTGACCACTATTAACTATTTATAGTAAACCTAGTTACATTTCCTCAAAGTCCGATGATCATTTGCATGTACTTCTAAAGAGCAAAGTATCGCGAAGGACTTCCTATTATTTCGGAAAGTGGTTCACTGGCAAACGCGTCTACTTCCAAGGGAAGTTCTCGAGGAGATGAAGGAGCTCGTTGAGCGTAACCGAGGAACGATTATCGGGTGGGATTTAAAGTATTAATTAGAGGGAAAAGGGTCCAAGGCAATATCGGCTGGCCGATTCGTTACGCCAATGGTGAGAGAGGGTTTCCCCTTGATTCCCACTCGAGGCTGCCAACTTCTCGTACCACCACCATACCAGCCGCCCAGCCAGGGTGGTTTCGCTTGATCGAATTAATCCATTCCCAATCTAATCAAATCGCGTGAATGTCTAATTTCACACACGATCCGCTTTCGTCGCGCGCGCTCGCTGCTCTACCGATACTTCCGCGCACGCTATATGTCTCTTCCAACTCGCGATAATAGTCCCCAATTACCGAGAGTGTCACTTGTTACTGGTGCATGTGTGCCCGCCAATGAATTCTCTTCTGAACTCCTCGCAATCCCAATTATTTTCAATCCGGATGGAACTTGAATTTTTCTCCATTAAACCTACCCTCACAATTAGATCTATCAATCTTCGAAAGACCGGCTTGCAATGAATTTCTTTTGTGTAAGATAATAATGAAACTAGGAAAGTTTACACAAAATAAATTATATTTGTGCGCAAATATAAAAAAAATTAAAGATTCACAGGAATATATAAGCCGGAATAATTTAATAATAATATGAAGTATTTTTAGATAGGTTTGACTCTCATGATTTTTAAAGGAAGAAAGTATCGAAGTTCATAAATAACAATTTTGGAAGTTACTCGAGTGAGATACAAAGGCCGAAGGCAAAGAGATCTTGTATGATCCTTGCTTGCTACTTCACAACTTTGGTGACGGAAAGCACTTGGCAAGTCCTTTCTGGGAGAGTAGTTGGAAGGTTAACAGGCCTCCATAACAAATTTCAAGGGATACCGAATAGCAGGGTGTTCCCGGAGTTTCCGACAATATTGTAATTACAACATCAAATGCTCCATTAAGAGAAATCTCGCAGCCGCGGCGACGATCCTCAGCAGTAATTAACTTCGCGCCCTGAACAGTTAATACGAATCTTCTACGGAATCCCCCTGTACACGGTGCTCTAAAAATCTAGCCCTAACACTTCCTAATGACTTTAAATTTAATGATAATCATTAGAAGAATTTTTGATATCAAAAGTACATGTTAAACAGTTGCGCTTTATGTGTACAATAAACTTATTGGAATAGAATTCTCAGGAAGAGAAGAAAGTTACACTGCGAATCTTTAGACTAATACTTCTCAATGATCTAACATTTGATGATAATCATTAAAAGAAATTTTAATAACAAAAGTGTATGTAGAATAGTTGCTGTTTATTATCTACGTGAAAGATATTGAAATTGAATTCTCTGGGAGAAATGAAGGCTGCAGAGTGAATCTCTGGAACACCCTGTATGAAGAGGTGACGCCGGTTTGCGAGGAGGTTTCGCCTTTCATGTTCATAAGCTAGCTTTTTCGAACTTCCAAGCAGCACACCGGCGTCGTCACTCCGTCTCCTCGCTGACATCTCGTATTCGAAGTTTCGTGTCGAATTTCCAGCACGATATTGCTCACTTCCTTACAGCTTCGACCCTGTTCCGCCTCCTCTAATTTGCCTCGATTCCCTCGCCCACCTCATAAACAACGTCAAATGTAAATCGACGCAAGCCTCTAATTTGAAACGTAACCAAAGTACTGACTATTTCGTTTAACAAGCTGCGGGTGTTACTTTACAAAATTCAATTCCCCCGTGACTCAATTTGCAAAGAAAAAGTCTACTAATCACTTGATAATAAAAACAATGATAACACTTTTACAAATAATTATTAAACTATTGCATTGATAAGACAAAATCGTACTAATTTTTTGAATAACCCATACAACATTTACATCAAATTATAACGAAAACGAAAAAATGTGGTAAACCCAAGAAAATGTGAAGTAGTACTTTGCGACTTCACTAAAACTTCACTATTACGTCGCACGAGCACTTTTGAATCGAATATTACTACCGGTCGAGTTCTTTAATCGCCTTGACTTGTTTCTGAAAAAGTGTACGATTCGAGGGAGGTGTATGGCCCGTCAGAGATATCTCAAGGGAATGATTTCTCTCTCAGGGAGCATTGAAGCTGGGAGCATCTAAGGACTGAATTTAAAGCTTCCTAGCAAGAGCGAGGAAAAGTGCTTGGCTGCTTATACGCGCCGAACTACGAATATAATTGCCTCGAGTCGAAGAGGAAGCCATCGCTCGTCGTGAAGCGATAGCGGAATTACGAAGAGGAGAAGAGCTGGCAGTCAGTGCGCGCTTTCTCCTCAGCGCGTTGAAGAGCAACCGTTGGAAGGGAAAGGAAAGGTGTCACCGGGTGGCATGAAAAATGAATGCCGAGCGTTTGATGTTCGAGTAGGTTGTTACGGGTTGTCCTGTACCCATTCAGCAGCATCGCTCTGTTACTGAGCTACTTGAAAAAAGCACCAGGCAATCCGTGTCTCGACTTAAACGGAAAGCTGCTCGACTCGCGAGTACTTAAGATCGATCCTCTTAGTTGCTTATGTAAGCTATTAATGAGTCCTTGGCATATCAACTTCGACCTATCCTGCGGATTATATCGATTGCAAGTAATTAGGTATGCAAGCATCACAACTTACGAGTTTCTCAATGACATTGCGACATGAGAGCCACGCGACTATGGATAGTTAATAGTCAGTGGTTCTTGAGAGCTTAAGTTAGACTGAGAAGTAAGAGTGAAATTATCGAAGGGCGTTGACTGATCTATTTCTCCATTGGCTCTTATACAGTTTTCCACCCCTCAAAACCCTCCTGTGTTCTTGCAGGATTATTCGCTTATCGGTTCATTGTGGATTCCTTCTGCCCTTTATGAGCGACGCCTGCTTCCCTTGCATGTTAAACACCCCTATTTTTCCTCCCTCGACCTTGTCACCCCCCGCCGCACGCCCGCCGATTTTCGGTGCTCTCATTTTCATGCTAAATTTATACGCTACTTATATTTAGATTTATTAATAGCTTGCTGGAACCAGTCGACTATGAAAGTGAGAGGATAAGTCTTACTCAGCGACCACGACGAATCAAGGATTTTTTTTTAATAATTCACGAACATCAACTTGTATTGGCGCGTGGAGAAAATATGTACGAAAAATCAAGCGTATCCGCCTGAATCTCGCAGATTTAATTTCCGGTTTCCTGTTTAACTCTCTGTTTTGCCGAATATTAATTAAATCAGAATTGAACGGCCGTGTGCGGTGGATGAGGGCGCAGTTGGGTTACGGAGAATGTAATCGAAATACTAGAAATTTTATTTACACCCCGAGCCAACACTTCATCCGTGGGAAACACGAGCCCGTCGATGCCACAGAGTTAGAATTTATGCGTGTGTGGAAGCGCGCGCGCGCGCTAGTTCGTTTTTGCACGGTGAGAGTGTTACGAGCAAAATACCGAATACTGCTTGAAACGCGCCGGGGCGTCGGCGTCGTCACGTGTGCATCTAGCATAATATATTAAATTCTACGTGGCGCGCGCCGGTATGCCGACGGCCGACGGCGACGGCGCCGCGACGCGATTATTAATGGATGCAAATTTTAAGTGACAAGCATTTATCCGCGCCCGATTAAGCGCGCTTGCGGCGCTTACTACTGCCCGCTGGACCAATCATCCGCACGCTGCATCATTTTCCGAACGATTGCTTTCACGATGGACTTCCCGATGACTCCTTATGATTACTAGTCCGCATTGTTTTTGATATCTATTAGAGATTTATATTGTAGAAATTGATAGACTGCAAGAATGACTTTGAAAAATTAGAGTAGTTTCAAATTTATAAATGACAGAAAGTCATTTGTAAAATTCAGAAGATTAGAAGTACATTGGAAGGACTAAAAAAATAATTATCACTACGATAATTATTTATTTATAATTCTTTGTAAATTCCTCTCCTTCGATTGGGGTACTTGCAAAATGCAACTGCATTTTGAAGCAATAATAAATTATACATGAATATGATTAATCGGCACTAATTACTAATCATATAGTTCTCAAATTTCACAAATGATTTCCCATTGAAAGCATGGGATCAGTGGTCCAACATTAATGACTGTAACCCATCGAACAGCGATACCAAACGATATTTCATCGAGCGTTACATCTCGATGTATGGTTGGAGAGGGTGGAAAAGTGGAATTACAAATTCGTGTCGGGCGATGTCGGTTTATTAGATTGGGAGCGGAGGCCGTTCGTCAAGAAAAAGATAATGCGATTTCTCTCCATACTTCAGCCGTCCCGGCTTTGATGCCGTTCGATTATCGATTCACGTCACTTCCGTTCTCTTCGACGTCGCTCGGCCCTTCCTCCAAATTATGGGACAAATTCTTTCTATCACCGGGGATTTCTGATGGCTACTGGCCATACGGAAATCACTGATAACTGCATCAGTGAAGCTCGCTCCCTAATATTCGTGCCACGATGACTAAATACAGTACGAATCTATGAGGTAATCTAATACGTATTTTAATATATAGGAAAGTTTAAGTAACGAAATATATTGATAGCAATATGATGATGAAACTATAATGACAATGTGATGACAGAACTGCGAAACTACCATGTTATGTCTTCCGCTGCTCGCTGTAAACTGATTGTCGCTCTGCGGCACCTTTCCCACTCTCCCACTGCGACGCTCTCACTTTTCTTTCTGATGATGTTTCACCCATTAACCACCATCGACTGATGTTTCGAAAACCAAGTCCCAAATCAGTATGGATGTCTCCTTTGCTTATAAGAATTTTCTAATGAAAATTAATAATAAAACTAACTCGGATTTCACGTGTGAATTAAACAAAAAGATCTCGAATTTCCCTTTCTTTTCCCGGCCAGATGTTATGTATAATCTTTGAAGACTCTATCGACTCATCACGATATAAAGAAACCCTCACAATTATAAAACTTGGTGTTCGAAATTAGCGTGACTGGCTCGACGCGTGTAAATATTATATCATCGGTTGTTCCATCGGTGATATATTGTAAATGAAAAGTCCAACGTTTATCCGTTGTTAATGGGCAATATGGTTTTCTCGCTGTCGTGCCGCTCCTACACATCTGGGAATTACTGTTTCACGAGGTTTAGTTATTAAATGCGACCAAATATTCGATTATTAAAAGCTGTTTCACCAACACGCGTGCACAAACAGCGCGTAATTGTCTTGCCCGTTATTAATAATGTATTTTCAATCATCGCGGTCAGTAAGCCGCCCGGGCGAATCACTTTTTATACGACCACCGCGCCGCGGCGTCCGTGCGCGCACGAATAATCAAATTTATCGTGGGCACATCCGGGTGCTCGAGTAATTATAATCTCTGCCGTAGCGAAGAGTGGCGAGTTCGTTAATGAGTTGCCTTCGATTCGGGGACTTTACAAGCTCGATAATGAGAGGTGTCTTATCACTTAACTACTAACGTGTGGTCTCACAGAAATGAATATCGTCAGTTTTGTATGAAACTATGAATGCAAGAATTATTAGTATTATTATAGAATCGTAAATAAAAATGATCGAGTTATTATTTCCCTTTCGAGTTGTTTCTATTCTATTTTAATGGACAAAAATTCCATGTTAATGATCAAAGATCTGACTGATTTACGGCTAAGTTACTCGGAATAAGCCTGATCTTGCGCGAGGCCATCATCATCGAAAGTGAAAAATTATCGCGGCTTCCCTAGCGATGATTTACGACGCCGACACCCTTTGTACTTTGGAGCGAATCCGATTGGTTCGCAGCATGCTCAGTGACAAGGTGCTTTAAAAGTTGATTGATAGATCACGAAATCTGCTTAGGATCTTTCAATTTCCAATGCGCCCTCTTTCACTCATTTTTCTGGAATTCTACTGATTAAAGTATCATCTTGAATTTCAGAAAAATATTTGTAATGTGAAATAACATTGCTAAAGTTCGATAAGCAATTTTCTACTCGATTAACTGGGCGAACGACGGAGGGCAACGATAAACATTCGCGAGAAAGTTCAAGCGGGCTAGAAATTCGCAATTCCGAGCGATTTGAGGAAGTCAGTTCAAATGAGGAAAACGTGCGAGGGCGAGATTAATATTGACGGACTCACAAAAGCTCAGTTTCCCTTAATCATATACTCATCGCAGTGAATCCACGCGCCCACTCCCATTGACTTTTGATCCTTCCGTGCCGGTGTATTTGCGGAGAATTATTCCCCGATATTCCTGGTATGTTGTTCGCCCTCTATGTAACTTTGCATTAATCGCTTTCCACTCACTTTTGCGCTGCGCCAAAGATCTAAAGTGCCCCGACGAACTCACACCAAAGCACTTCTACAATATTCAAGATTATCTGAATTTTCAAAATCAGACTTCTAACAATTCACCGATTTCGTATTCATGCACAGTACCGTCGCGTTGCTTTTGTTTCTCTTGCACCATACTTTATGATTCTACTTAAAGCAAAACATTAAAAAATATGTCTAAAGTGACACACAAATTCGATCATGCACTTAGAAATTCTAAGAATAATGAAGCTTTCTTTTTCTGTATTGAAGCTAAAGATCTCTAATGTCTTTCTTAAAAAAACTTTCTTCATCTGTGATAACGTGAACGAGTTTGCGTTTCACTGTAAAGAAAAATCTGTCACAAATAATAAATCAAAGTTGTCACAAATTAACTTCGAAACTATAAACAGCAAAATGTACGAAAAACGTGAGAAAGACCAATGTAAAAATAATAATAACTTGAATGATGTGAAATGAAAGAGTATTGGACAGCCATTTAACATAATATATGAGAGAAGTCCTTGTTTAACTTCTGACAGATCACCAAATTTCTATTCATGCACAAAAAATACGTCTAAAGTGACACGCAAATTCGTTCATACACTTCCAAATTCTAAGAATAATGAAGCTATCTTTTTCTATATTGAAATTAAAGATCTCGAATGTGTTTCTTAAAAAAACTTTTTTCACCTACGATAACGTGAACGAGTTTGCATTTAACTGTAAAAAAAAGTCTGTCAAAAATAATAAATCAAAATGTACGAGAAACGTGAGAAAGACTAGTGTAAAAATAATGGTAACTTCGATGATGTGAAATGAAAGAGTATTCAACAGCCATTTGGCATAATATATGAGAGGAAGGTCCTTATTTCATTGAATGCGATGTAATCACGTTGTTCTATCGATTGACGTGTGTTGGGAGGAGGGCGGAGGGTGCGCGGCGCAGCGGGTGGTTCCGCCTGAAAAGGGGAACGACGAGGGAAGCTGCGAGACGCCACCAGGGTGAAGACGCTGCCTAATAGAATGCCAATATGATTATGTGTGCCATGCTGCATCCAAACCACGATCCATGCTCTACACCGCCACCACTGCCGCCTGCTATCCTCCTAACTCTTGAATACTTGCACCCAATGTAATCGACTTGCTCGAAACGAGACGAATACAGCTGCGCACCCAAGACCAGAATTCCACCTGCTATGCTTTTACGCCTTCACTAGCGCCAATACTGCTTTTCCGGCTGATAGTTTTCCCTGGAAATATTAAATTGTTCAAGGTTAGTGGATATGTTAAAAGTGATACAAGCTCGATATAATACAAAACTGGTGCTGGTATGTAATTTTTGATTGCACGAATTAATGAGTTGTATGAATGACAAGAAAATATTATGAAGTTAATTACGCAAATAAATAGTATGGTTGTTGCTAATGCAGTTATGCGGTTGTATAATTAAGGATTTGTGTCAGAATAGACTAATATGATTAATTCAATTGTATATTATATACTTAACAAGTTATTCAGCGATGAGACTTCGGCAGGCTTCAGGGATGACAAGCGGACGCGTCCGCTCTCACTGACAGGTCGTACTTGAATGCCCGCTTGCTCGGTGCAATCGAGCGTTCACTTTTCGTCCCCACCCCGGTCTCTTTCTTAATCCTGCCTTTACCTGACCCTTTTTAGGCTTCTTAATTACCTGCTACCTGGCCATCTGGCATTAATTACCTCAACCCTCGAAATACTATTACTTATTCTTAGGTACAGCTGAACCTTTCTTACCCCAGTCCGTTTTTCGAATTTTCTATTATTCCCACACTCTGCTATTTCATTTTTATGACTTTCCCGAAATGTACGAGTATTATGAAAAACTATAGACACAACATAAATAGAGTATTCGCATAGTAGAAAATTAGAATCTGTAGCGACTTCGCTGTTTAATATTTAGTCGGTAATAATAAATGAAATATTGTTTAGTTGCAAGAACTGTTATTTGTTGGAGATTTAACGCGTTAGATATACAACGCATAGAATTCTAAAGCATTGAGCAAGTTCGAAACGTTTGTATTTTGGACAAAGGGACTAGAAAAGTTATTTTACGCTAAGGATCCGATTTATAATGTTTTCCAGTCAAACGCGCAATATCCGTCTAGCGTGAGTTTATCGGAAAATCAAGCAGTCATGTGCATTGAATGCACTGTTAGTGCATCAAGCCGCGCGTCCACGCGGAAAATGGTATTTTGTTAGTCGGTCGATCTTACATTCTCGAGAATCATAATTTATATCTGTTGACTCGAAAAGCGACTAGTTTCCCGGACGATACTAAAATTAACTTTTGAAATTTGATACGATTTTTCACTACTTCGAAAAACGCTTGATGAAATACTTGATACCCGCTAACGAACGCTGCATGTTTGAAACCTTATAACTTTCCTAGTTTCGTTTTAAATGAACTCCAGAACGATTTCGCGCCACAGGTATTGGTTTTTCATTCAGTTTCAATTTTCCCGTCACCGCATTGACGAGCAGTTGTTAACAGTCTCGCGAAATGAAACTGTTAGAGTAGAAACTTATTGTTGATCGAACAGAGCAGACGGTTGCATTGCTAATCGATCGTACAAATGGAAAAAGCTCCGCGGCCGTTTTACACCGTACGAGTATCATTATTAATACCGGCCGACGCGCAATGATGATGCGAACGAGTGGAATCCTTCGTTCGAAGCCCGATGACCCATTTCCCAATGGAAAACTCAATATTCGCGAGAGACACGGGCAGAATTTATAAAGGCCGACGACTGTAAAGTTTAATTAAAAAGGATTCAGCTAAAATTCACGGAATAGTATATTGTTTCATTTTAATCTATAGTGAAATACTTCCACGTAAAGATTCCATAAAAATCTCCCATCGTCCGATTAAAAAATCGAATTAATTGCTCTATTTATAAATAAATTCGATCTATGCAACAAAATCAAATGATTGTACATTTGTCCTACATTTTTCCTATCACTATACTTGCAATTTTCAAAGCTAACTATCAAGCAATATCTTTCGGAATTCAGTCGAAGCAGAATTTCGTTCTGTTTCTTGGCCATCCGCTTCCAGCGGTGTCCTGCAGAGGACTGAAAGTTGGTGTGTGCGGGGTGCGGTACGTTGGCCGTCAAAGTTAACCATTGTTTCACGCATGGCTAACCTTTCGGCTTTATCAGTGTGTAGCAGGTGGTGCCGTTTTATTTATAACGCCGTGCCCCGCCGTCCCTTCAGACCTTTCCTGCCTCGCGAAAACTACCACCGCATCGCGTTAAGCCGCGCGAGCACCCTTCATATGTCACCGACGAAACCACCCTTTTCCCTCTCTTCCGCTCGCACCCTTTTCCCCCAGGAAATGACACTCATTGTATTACGCAAGGGAGCTTTCTTTCCTCACTATTATCAGTAAATGTACCTGTGACACTAGATAGCTTTAATTTCCAACTCCAGAATGCAAATAAAAATCATGCAATAACTAAAACCCGTAAAATGTCAAGTACAAGAATTAGTAAATTCGTAAATTCAAATATGAAGCTGACAAAATTTGTTATACCTTTAATTCTTTTATAAGAATATTCGGAAGAGATTCGTTAAGTATAAAGAAATTAGGAAATTGTCATAAACTGTTATAAAAATAGAAATTATAAAAGTACAAAGCGTTAAGAAGTTCTTAATCCTAGAGATTGTAAAGTGGAGGGAAGAGAGGAGAGAGTGGCAGAGTTGAAGAGAAGGGCACGTGGATGGATGAGAATAGAGGCGCGTGTTTCGCGAGACTGTCTTTAATAAACACGATATTGACAAATATCTGGAAGGCAAAAAGGAATCCGATAATTCTCGGGCGCAGTGAGGAAAGGAAGCTCGAACGGCGCCGTAACTTTCGAGGAGGCTTTTATAATGCTCGCGTACAAAAGAATAACTCGGCAGACTTCAATATCGGCGCGGCCGAATCGAACGAGCGCTCGCGCGCGTTTTCGAGCGATCGCGCCCGAATGCAAACAACAGAAAGCGGCGTGATCACTCGCGCCGAAGGAAATCCACCGTCTTCCACGTGCAGACATATTAAAAATCCCCCCTTAATCATTGCCCCATCGAATTATTGGACCACATGGAAATGCTCTCTCTTGACACGTTATTATCTCAATTTCTACCTACAGACGCCAGTCGAATTGACTCCGTAAAAAGTCTAGACACGAGATTTCCATAACTTCACATTCAATTAAGAATAAAAAAAACTACCAGTCATCGCATTACTTTTAATCACTCCTCTGACAGCGTGACGATTATCTTATATCATCTTTAATCATCTTATGATGATTATATTAAGATTCTCCCATAAAAGTTAGCAAGTTTAAAAATATCTGCAATGAATCGAAAATTATTTTGCCCCTTTCTGTTTTCCTATTATTCGCCCTCCAAGATGATTTAACCGATTCGCGTACTATTCGATTAACAAAAGTGCTGTTTCACTCAAAAGGCTTTTCCGCCGACTAATCCATGGATTTTTGTACTTTTGAGGGAAACAGTTTGGCAAGGCTTCCGGCGGCCAGGACATTGTCTTCCGGACGGGAGGAGGCTGGCGAGTCGTCGAAAAGGGCACAAAGATGAAATTCTTAGCGAAACGGTGGAGACTAGAGCAGAGAGCGAGAGGAGGACGAATAAGAGGGCGAGAACGCGCGCGACGCCCGTCGAGAATGGCGGAATTAAATTTATTCAGGCAGTGCCAATAAGTTGGAAAAGTCGCGCGCACCCTAAAAGCCGGAATCCGCCTGGCTACGACCCACCCCAATTTCCTTTTCCTTCCAGTGCCACCTCTGTTTTATTGTGAACCGAAGCAGCCTTCTCTTGCCATCCTTTGCACCCACGATCCACCCAATGCCCCAAGTGCACACGACTTCTCATTGGAAAAAGGAGCAAAGAATCCAAGTGCACTTAAATTCCCTTTGCCCTTTGACACTTATCTATCGTTAGCTATACAAACGATAGATTATGTTAAATCATTATACATCACAAGTGAAATTAAAATTTCGTATATATTAATTAATTAAGAAGACACAAAGGTTGAAGTTACAACTCTAACACTCAGTAAAAAAGCATTAATTGTAAAACCTAATATTACGATGTGGATATTATTCAAACTTATAAATAATAAAATTAAGGTTTCCTTTATGAAAAAACAGCATGGAAAATGTAAGAAACTGTTTAATATTTGTATTGAATATGCTGTGTAAGAATAAAGTCTTCGCATAATTTTTACATATACTGCTTGTGCCTTGTTTAGCAGCATTTCCGCGATAATTCAGTATCCCTAAAATTATTGGGACGAAGAAATCCAAGACTAAGTCTGGTATTTATCTAAAACCATATTACGACAGGGGATTCATCCCTTAGCGATTCTTCTATGCCCATCACCCTGAAATTCACCTGCAATTTGCACGAAATAATCGATTCGATATAATGAACTAGTTCCCGGCTTTATGATATAATCGAGACGAGCAAGCTTAGACTTAGCAGAACTTTGAACTGTCCGTTGAATTGAAAATAGAAAAGTATTCTTTAAATTGCAATATTACTTCGAATCATTTGGAATAGGAACTTAGAGACATTCGCATTGAAAGCGGCCCTTTGAGAATTACTCCGATCCTACGTACTTCTATTCGAGCAGATTTAATTGCGAGCGTGATACAGATTGGCAAAAAGAGTATTGCGACGATCGCTTATTAGCGTGGGCTTCCTCCCACCAAAGGATACAAGAGTGAAAAGGGCGACGAGGGAGGCCGGCTTGGAAAGGGAAAAATGGGAGGCACCCTCGCTCGGCAGAAATTTATCTGTCGTCGATATAATGCAGTCACGCGATACGCTTTAAAACTTCCCGGCGCAGCCGGATGACGGGAATTACGATAAGTGTTCCGGAAGGAAATTAATAATCGTGCCCTTTAACGACGCCACTTTTACAGGTTTCCATTCGCCGGCCAAATGAAATAAGGAAACGGAGAGTTGTAAATTAAATTGAAATCCCGCTTCGACATCGCAAAGAGTACGCGTGATCGACAATCCGACAGTCTGTTAACTTTCGTACAGTTTTGTATTAACTATATCTAAAATAGCTATACACTTACTATTAAATTACACACGATAATCCACGAAAAAGGGATTCGAAAACCAATTTATTCCTCGAAGTTTGACCAGCGAAGCGTATTCAATGCACGTATTTACCCATCGAGCACTACCAACATCTAAGCACATAAGCCGAAATAGCATAATAAGCCAACTATTAATATGAACCGCCAATTCACCAAGCGATCCATTATCGGTCTAGCATTCCACTAATACCCTTCACAGGGCTGCGTAGTACGCTTTCACCAAAGCCAAATGACCGGTGTGTGAGTCAGGTTAAAATGAATTGAGTGGGAAATTTCGGAAAGAGATCGCCAAGAGAAAGAGTGAGGAGAAAGCGGATCAAGATAGAGGATTGCTTTAGCCGCGTGGAAATCATCGTCCCTGAGGGAACGAGAGCAATCGCCAGGGCTATCGGATGCCTCCAATGCCATAGTAGGTCTCCAATGCCACAGGAGGTCTCCGATGCCATAGGAGGTGTCCGATGCTGTGCGGGTGGTCGCCATGGCCTCAAGATAAACTCTTGGCACGTCTTCATTAGAGTTTTCGAGTCTATTTGCCGGGGAGACGAGACCGCTGAAACAACAGGCCAGCTCATCGGCTACCACACCCCCCTTCTTTCTCGCTCACCCCCTCCCTCTCGCTTTTCCTCTTCGTCTCACTCCTCAAGTCGGTGGGAATGTCTGTTTGTTCGGTGCCAAGGCACATCGCCACGATTTCGACGTCCCCACTATCGGACACGTACACTAAATAGACGATGACAGTCATTGGACTGACCGATATGCTTAATCCCTTCCTGAAAACGACGTCGCGAAAGTAATTGGAAGTGGTGAATCAGAAAATTAGATCTAGATTTAGTTTCGAGTGTAATAAATACGAAATAAAGCAAGAATTAAGTGATTCTCTTGAAATATATGCCACTGTCACTGTGGCTAAAGACAGTTCTCAATCCCATCTCTAATATTTTAACTTCGGCAAATAATAATTCCCTGAAATTTCACAGCAAATAATAAAAAGGATTACGTCAATTCACTGGCGCGCTATGAAACAATATAAGCGAGATGTGCGAGAGCAAGTCTCCGTGTACTTTCTCGTGAAATACGTTTAGCGAGCTCCAACTTTCCACGCGGAGTTTTAAGCCGAAGAAGGCAGGCAAGCAGGAATGTACTTAAAAGTGGGGCAGAAGAAGCACCTGGACACACGAGAAATTGAACAAGAAAAATACTTGCTCGGAAGGGAAATTTCAATATCGCCCGGTTTGCGCTTTAGCTGCCTAGCAGTGCCGGCTCCGCCGCCTAGAGCAGAGCTACTCCCCAAAGAAAAAGGAACAGGCGAAGGGAATCGGAAGAAGAGGAAGGATGGAGGTCCTTACGACACTCTCGAGAGGCTCCTCTTCGTTCGTGACTCCAGTGGATATCGGAGGATCACTTCTTCCTCGAGCTGGCTCCCTCCGCAAGGGTCGTTCTCCGTATCGACTAATTTTATTCTTAAACCACGAACGAGGGTGAGCGGCCACATTGTACGGCTGCAGTTATATCGAGACATTAATAGTAATCAATAGTAATTATTCCGCTAAAATCGATAGTGCTTTTACTAGTCATTCATTGGGAAATGCAACAATTTTTCTAGATTTGTAACGATAGTTTAATGTTAATAAATAGCTGAAAGATGTTTTCAATGTTAATTTTACTTTTGATAAAAATAATTATGTACTGAAAGAGTAATGTATTAATAAAGTAATGTGAAAATGTACAGTGTTGCGATATTTCCTTAACCCCTTGAAGCTATTTTCCTCGCGCCTTTAGCCCTAATGTAAGAACATTTTCTAAGGACATTGGACCACCAATCTACTAGTCTTTCTTCCTGAGAAATAACGTTATATCTAGAAAATTATGGTGAAGGAGAGCGCGATAACATACTTAAGCGGGACCTTTCTGCGCCGTATAATGTACTATGACGAAGGAGCTAAATTTGTTTACTTGGAAGAGCTAATAACACAATATTTTCGTCTTCCTTGCTCACCGAAACTCAATGGAACCTAATGACAGATAAAATACTATTAATTTTCCATTTCCAACAATATCATTTCCTTTATACGAACTTCAAGAGTCGAAATTTACCTAATCATTCACAACCTAATGACAGATAAAATATTATTCATTTTTCGTTTCCAACAATATCATATCCTTTATATGAATTTCAACAGTCGAAGTTCACCAGTGATGGATTCCGCTGCAATTTCCCTCACTCTTTGTCGAAAGATCGGGCACACGAAGCTTTTGTGTCTACCAATATCAACCGGGAGCAAATCAAATTCGACACTGGGGAAAGCTGTACATATGGAGGTACAGACTGGAACATGGTGCGTTCTGTAACGCAAAAGTCTTCCCAAAACCAATGCTTCACTTATGAGGCTTCTATCGGGTTCCACCGAAATAGATAGCAGTTGTCGAATATTGTGAATGTCGTTCCTATTGAACACGTATTCCCTTCAAGCGTACTTCGTAACGTAACAAAAATCAAGGATTGCAAGCATGATTATTTGAACTAAGTTAATCCAGCTTATTAAACCCGTCTCGCTCAATGTTTGCAAATAAATTCCACTACCGCGTGAATCTGTTTGATATAATAAAATCAATACTTCAATATACTATTCAATTGCCACTCGAGTCTCCACACGTATATGTATATTCCCGTTAAACGAAGAAGAATCACTTAAATCGCACTTTAAATACACAGTGATCGAACTTTCGGTGAGAATTTAATAACGTTAAATGATATGACAAAGAATACTAATACCGATCAATAATTTCTCAAACTTATTACATAAGCTTGTCAGAAAATGTGAATATTTTTTAGAAATCAAACTATCTCCATCCTCGATGACAGTTCTGAGATAAACAGTCAACTTTTGTTCACAGCCCACTTATTAAAAACTCGAAAAATTTCCCCACTTCCTAGTCCAATCCCATGCAAACCAAATTAGTATTAAAAACAATCGAATCATTAAATCAATAGCCCTACAATTTCAATGATCATCTAATATCTAAGTCGAGTTTTAAATGACTTGACACTAACACGCTTGTCACAGCACAGATCAATGTTTCTCGGAACAAGTGGATTTCCTGCTTACTAGAGCGGTGAACGAGGCCTGGCCAATTTCGTCGACGGAAGCGAAGCTTTGTGAGGAAAAGTACGCACATACGAGAGGGAAGAAGTCAGGGTGCGTTTCACGTGGAGACTGGAGACATTGGTGTCGAGCGTTTCGTATATGTAGCAGGCAGTAAAGAATAGCTGCCGCTGGCGGAGAGCACAGAGGCCACTTTACGTAACTTATGACGCCTTTGTTAGAGGGTAGCCGAGACACGCCGTTGTTGTTCACTGCAACTATGGCTTCGAACTGTGTGTTGCTCTCGCCTTGTCCTACGATGTCCTTCCTTCGTCGTTCCAACCCTCGCACTGCCGCCCGACACTCTTATGGCGTCCAAGGTGACCCGAGACAATCTATTCCCGGAAAACCACTGACACCGTCAATGTTCTCCACTAAGATCCTCTTTGCTCTAGGTAGCCTCGGCTTTCAATTTCCATAATCGTGTCCACCCCGCCCACTTTTCCCTGAGTCGAACAATTGACTTTTGTCTCTAACTATTTATAAACGTTCGAAGAATTTTAAAATAATTATACTTGAAATGCTGTGCTGCCTGACTATTGGGAGGAATTTTGAGATAATAAATATATAAACAGTTGCTATAATCTCGAAATGTAATAGATATTAATATTATTTTCTCTCTTAAGAGTAATTCTAATAGTTTTGCAACAACCTATTATTCTTTAAATTAAACTATTACTAACATACATAGAGAATGTTACTAAAGCAAAGCTAGTAAAAAATAAATAAAAATCTGTTTGAATGAACTGTCTTGCAGGATGTACGCGTGGTGAAGGGATGTCCGGGGTTCTGTATATACAAGTGTACACGTCCTATACACGGTGATCCTTGGAAAGAGGGAAGAAGGGTGAAAAGAGCGCGCGACGAGTAACGAATGTTATTGATGTTCGGCACGATAGGACGACCCGGCGCGCCCTTATTGTCATTTTATACGATACCTACCTCCATTTTCGGCCACAAATATCCGATAACGGCGCGGCACTGTCGCGTCTCCCTTTTTCGGTGCGCCGCTATTGCCCTACCAGCTACCTAGTACCAAACGCATCCCGGCAAATTGGCCGACTACCCTTCTCCCTTTTTTCTTGCCCCCGCATCAGTCAAGCAACACACCTCTCACATGTTTGGGTAATTGAATAAGACCCGTCGCGCATCTTTCAAATTAAGGGTTAACACATGTTGGAACTTGCACGTAGAAAAAAGAAAGAAATTTAGTCGTGAAAATAATAATCGCGTATTAAACAATTAGAATTTTGATGATTCGAGATTGTTCGGATTCTCTAGATATCGATGAATTTGTATAATTATAACGATATTGAAATTCTTGTATTAGCTTGATGATGTGTTAATGCAACTGAGATTGTTTTGCGAAACATAACATTGCACGAGTTCTAAGTACACACTACGTTAATAAAAAAGTGAGGCTCTTTAAAGCCAGTGAATTTAAACTAGACAGAATTCACATTCGGTGCGTAACATACATACACGATGGAGTCGCGCAATGATAAATGATGCGTGCAATTCACTGGGTTAAATGTCAAATGAATTGCGGGGGTCCAGTTGAATAAGCGGCGCGATGAGAAATAACATAACAAGTTGTCAGAAAATAGCGACGAGCGCCGTGTAATCGTCCATCGGATACACACTGATGTGTACACAGAGGCATGCAAGAGCAGAATGCGGCGCCGCTCGAGAATCGTTAAATGTTTCGGTCCGGCTGATTTTACAGGGCGTGTTGAATTTCTAACGGCGCTCGAGCCGAAATGAAACGAAAAACTCGGGCGAGCGTATCAGCGCCGATCGAGCGCCGGCGCGCAATTGTAAAACGATGCCCGCTTTCGATATCACGCGTTATGTACCACACTTTTTAAGTAACCGATCGATCGAGAGTAGGTCGAGAAAAATTTCGAATTTCTTTGTCTATCGAATTACTTATCATGTATGAAGTGAAGTAATTAATGTAACAATAAACGAAAGTCTGACATGAATATCTTTAACCGAAGTTTACGACACGCAAGTAATAACACTAAGATTTTAATTTGTTTCTATTACTTTTAAACAGTAAATTACTAAGTTTTCTAAGCGAATATCCTATTTTATCAACTATTTTTTAATCTAGTATACATCAAACGAAACGCACCGAGTGTATAATACCGGTAACTAATAATCGATTAACCCACCACACACAATCCTCACATAAGAATCACAAACTATTGAACTTTTATATTTTATATTTTACGCAGGACTTTGGATCGAAAGAGTTAAGAAGTAAAAAAAGAATAGTTGGCTGATGGCAGAAGCGGCAGAGGTCGCAGGTGACCACAATAAGTGTCGAGCGTAGAATGGAGTCTGCGAAAGTCGGCTCTCAAAATTCAAGAGTGCGCTTGCAAAGAGTAGGGGTTGGCATGGAAAAATGTACGCGCGCGTCGAGTAATCCGGCGCTGTTTCGTAGCCGATTTTACACGCCGGTGCTTTTAAAACACGATCTTTAATGCCAACGATCCACATCTCGGCCCCCTTCCGCCTCTCTGCACGCCGCCGCCACTGGTCGCGCGTATCGCTGTGTCACTCAGTCCACTGTCACCGCAAAAAACCAGCAGGCTTTTTGCCGGCGCGTCAGCGAACTTCCGGCGTGTATATTCGGAGGGACGGAGGCGTTCGGCTGCAACCGACATTCGGCTTTAAATACTGACGCACGCATACACGTCGCGCTGGTTAGCCAGTAATCAATTATTTTGCCATCTGTTTTTTTCCATTGCTGGCGAAAAGCCTAGGAAATGTTGGGCTGGTTTATTATTAGGTCGACCGGGGTCTACCATAATACCGGGAAAGAATCCTCGACACCGGATTTTCCAATGCTCCGCTTATGCTAGCCTTGTACGAGGAGCGCCGGATTTCTGGCTTTTGTATTCCAGGATTTTTATAATATGTGCTCGAATAATCGCTGACCATGCGCATCACTGCCATAAGCTAGTCGAATCTTTTTGGCTTTGAATATGTGGAGAGAAGAATACTGAAATTTTAGTGGGACTTATGCATTTCCTGTTGGTAAATGGAAGTATTGTTGATTGATAGTAGAATATTATAATCTTGAGTAGAAATTAAAATCGACCAGAAATAAAAGAGGAATTCTACATTTTATATTTGTAACTGGTGAGTAGTTTGAAATTCGGAGTATTTTCAAGAAAATTCGGCGGTGAAACGAAAGCGAGTCCACAGTCTCTTGTGGGTGTTGGACTCTTCTTCCGGCGGAAGTCCCTCTCGGCTTGTGAAATGAGAAAGGCGCACCCTGTCCCTTGCAGCGATGCAGTCGATATCCGCCATCCATCAGCCTCGAGACGCCAAAAACAACGGCTATTGGGTTTCGAGCTAGCGCACACAACAACCAATCACCCGCAAAACCCTCGCTCGATCACGTATACACGCGATAAAAAAGTGGTTCTGAGTGAAATTGAGAATAACGGTGGAAGAAGGAGAAAGCGAAGATGCGAACCGGCTGTCATAGAAATTCAAATCCAATGAGATAATTCAAAGCCGACAGATTCGATTACTTCCGTTTAATATTCAACGGGATCGAAAATTTCGATATTAATGAAGCAATCAATATTGTCAAAATACAATAAATCTTTACTCTTACATACAATTCAGCTATACGAGCGATAATATTTCACTAACTGGGAAAAGGCGGAATTCCTGCTTTTTCACGCTTTGACACGTTTTGGCGGCTGAAACTGCGAAACTACTGAGCAAAAAGGCAGGGCGGTACTGTCGAGATGTCGAACACGCCCGACGATAGTTTGGCTTCCGAAACCAAGCAGCTATTCAGCGTCGCCGCAACAATGAGATTGACACGCAGCTTCGATCGACAGAGCGCTCCGAAATAAGGGTGGGTTCTCTCACCCCCTCCCCTCCCTCTGTCTTTCCACCTAGAATCGTGAAACGGAATCGACAAGCGCAACCAAACATCACCTTTTTCCATGCCAGGTTCAGTCGGGCTTCACTTTTTTGTCCGCTCACAGCCAAGCGATCTAACAATTTCTCCCTGCAGAAATTCCTCGCAAACAAAACGAATCGTTCGACCGCTTGAAATCTCTCCTTTTCATCTAACATTAAACAGCCATTTTGTATCGATAATATTATGCTTGAAATATATAATCACTTTCATCGATCTCCCAATAATAAGTAATGGAATCAATAAGAATAATTAAAGATAAGTGGAAACTAAACTTTCAAAGTCTAATGAAAGTTTAGTTGATCATATCACGAGAATTGTTTGAAAATTGTCGAAAGATAGACAAGAGTGGAAGAGAAAAGCAGACTGTGCCGGCGGACAGAGTGAAAATCGTTTAATACTTATCGCAAATCCAAGTAGATAGAGCACTTTGCTCTGATGTCGCCGGCTGTTCTGCGAGCGACAGTCCATTGTTTCGCCAGTAAGCCGTTTTTATTAAGCCGGATGATTATTCCAGCGTCGAGAGTGCGTAGCTCGACATCCAAGGAGCAGGAAATCGATCACGTCCTTCCAGTGGCTTCATTAACCCTTTTGCTAGCATGCCTTCAAAGTTAGCTGAAAGCTTCATCGTCGGCTTTCCCCTCTGCAGGCCATATTTTTCTATTCTTTTTCTATAAAGCCTGATCACAGGCGACCGATCAGAAAGTAATATCCGATATCCTGCTTGCATGGAAAACTAAAGAATAGCCGAATTCGTGTAATTAATAAAGCTCTAATTCCAATCGCACAAAAAAGAATGCAGAAATCTCATCGAAAATCTCTCACCCATTTATTTCAAACATTTCAAATATAAATGACAATCTAAAAGTTTATTCTCACTGAACAATAACGAGTAATATCTCGGTGCTCATTTAAGAACCAGCTTTTTCAAAGAAACACAAACTATCAATACTTCCCTACAGTTTTTCTTAATATATCATTGCATCACTATCGCGCATAACTTCCACACGTATCCGATTGTATAAAATTCAACAGGCAGCAATATAAAAATGAAAGGAAGGGCTTCTATAAATCAGTGCGGCGGCTTCAAACAGCGCGGGCTACTAATCGAATCCGATGGAGCAGAGGGTGTGCAGTAACGCGATTATTTCATTTCACCCCGATTACCCATGGAGATCCTGGAAGGCAGCGAGGCAGCTAGCAGGAGGAGAGCAGGAGAGCCCAGGCGCATTATCCGAGCAACGCAACACACACACACACATACGTACACACAGACATACACACAGGCGTATTGCCAGCGGGTGGGTAGGTAACACTATTCGCCGCATCCATCAGAGTCGGACAGTACAAACAGAATTAAGGAGATTGGCGGTGCCCACTCGGCTGCTACTCCACAGCAGTCAAGATCCGATTCCAGATGCAGAAGGGAGGATCGAGAACAGAGGGAGAGCGAACAGAGGGCGAGAGAGGGTCGCTCGGACGCCTGGCGGCGAGCACTTTGCAGCCTGCAGGCTGCCGAGAGCATCGCCGCTAGGATGAGGAGGAGCGAGAAGGCCAGCGAGAGCCCCGAAGGAGCTATGAAAAAAGAAGCAAGGTGACCGACAAAGGGAATGACCAGGCGAAAAGAGAGCGCCCCCGCGCGACGGGCAAAAGGAGGAACACGCCGGGCGAAAACGAATGCATGAAAAAGGAAGAGAGGAATCGAAGAGAGACGGTGTGTACTGGATGGAGGAGAGAAAGAAAGAAAATGAGAGAGAGAGAGAAGAAGATGGGGGTGGCGGAGGCTGCTGACGGAGACAGGAGGGTGAAGATACACTTTCATGTGTGGCTCTGTCCGTGCAAGGGGGTGGAAGCCTGCGGGCAGCCAATCAAATAAAGTAGTCCGAGGTTGCTTTGCCCGATGCAAATTTGGCCCCCGTGGGCTTTCTGTTTTCTCCTACCCCTCGCCAGACTCTGCGCTCCATCCCCTGGCTCGACCGCTGTGTCCGGGCTTACAGCTCCGACACGTTCTCTACACGAGCTTCCGGGACACACGAAAACTCCCTTGGCTCTGACCTCCGCACGAGCTTTCAGCGATCAGTAACAATTTGGTCGCTGTCCGGGAGATGCCTCGCAAAGGAGGGCATTTTCGAACCGGTCCTCTGCTCACGAATGACATAGGAATGATATGATCGCAAAAGTTAGCCAAATGTCTTCTATGCTCCTTTCTGTTGGAATTTGTAAATCTCTACAACTTTTTAGTCTACAATTCTGTGATAGTTTCGAGAAATCTAAGAGTATGCTTTGCATTGTCAATCGATTAACATTTTAACAATAAATTTATATCGACTAGTATCTATTAAGAAAGATGAAATTCACCAGGAGAAAATCCCTGTGGAAATAGATGACAAAAAGAAATCCCGATTATTAATCCTGTTACTAATTAATATAATCATGCAAGGCAGTGCATTACAATCTCTTTGCTGGAGTTTACACAGAAAGCATATACAAGAACCAGCAATATCTATGGAATAGAATTGTTCTCAGCAGTTGAAGGGAAGCGACCGGAAGGTCGACGCCGACCCAACGGGGCGTTCGACCTTAATTGTTAGGTAATGAAAATAAATCGTTACATTTATAGCTAGTGGGCGGTGAGCTTTTCGTATCAGGATCTGGGAAGCAATTCAGAGGTTCCACGCCACCTGTTTGATTCGGACTCGAAAGGTAGGCGAGCGTCTATTTGTCTATTTCGGCGTGTCTGCCTTGCGGGTGGCGGAACTTCAGCAGTGTGGCTGAGGAAGCTTCTAATCCTGCGGCACGGACAATGTCTCTCTAACTCCTATATCGCTCTCCTTCTCCACCCCTCTGGACAATCAATTTCAATTTCACGGGAATCTCCTTTAAATCTCGCATTCCCCGTGTCTTACCTGGAATCCTCGAAGCCGCGCGCGTCAGTGGCTACGGATACTTACGTAAAACTTATTCGTTCGATCCTCTAGCCAAGTTCCGATGTCCCTCGAATACCCAACATCACTGCGCACACTGATCTGCTGAAAGCAATTCTGAATTCTATCTGCTTCAGTCCGATTGGAGAATAGAATCTTAGTAATAATATGTTCGTTAGATATTGAAAAAGATGAACTCTGTTGAAGAAATAAAATTTTACTCCTCATCAATTCTCCAGAAAAGTTCCTGCGTTCCTTGGTAACTCATCATTACTGTGGACAATGATCTGTTGAATGTAATTTTGAGTTCTGCTTGTTCTACAATTACTCCTACTAAATTTTATTTTCGGAATAATTAAGAATGGAAGTTATAGTTTACTACGAATCATCTCATTGTTCAATAGTTTCTTATACGACAAATTTACCATAATAAAAGTTGCTTGCATAGATATTCAAAACTAGCATGAATTATTCATACAATTATAATTCTAGTGTCACTGAACTTTGTGTATGGGAAAGGAAAAGTTTGTTTCACAAGGGAATTGGATTGCAGAAATGGATGAGTCCTCTTATTTAAAGTACGTATATTTAATGCGAAATGTGACTCAACAATCAGTATACTTCACACCACGTAACTGCGCGTGATAGCAAGATCCTCACGGTACAGAGATATTGCACGAGAACTATCGCACTGGAAAAGGAGGGGAAAGAACCAAAGCTTCCTAAGGAAGGGCCGCAGCGTTTTCCAAGCATTCTAACAAAAAAAGTCAACTAAACAAATCCCTCGTATATTCCAGGACCCACCATATGGTACAGAAATGAATGCGGCCCTCTTGCAGACCCTAATCGCACATAAAATCAATATTCTCGATGTACTACACGGATATTATACATACATTTATATATTTAATTGTATACTTCAAAGCTAATATTTATAATTCAACGCGCTCCAGTAACACATTGACTGCCAGGCGAATTTTCCACGGTTTCACTTGTTCAGTCCAAAAGGAAACCCCATTAAAGGAGATATAACATTAGGAACTGCATGATTATCCATTCGTCTGTATTCCAATAATGAATTATAACATTTCATCAAACCGATTCCTCGAATAATCAACACATAAATTTCGATGCAAATCAATTACACACACGATTTTTCCAAATCCGTGTTGTTTAAACTGAGAACTGTCTAAATCAATAAAATAGGATAGATCGATGAAAATTCACAATTATAGGAAGTCTGTATTCCAATCTCGTCTTGATTATCGAAATCATGATTAAAGGATGAGTGCCGTTTATCAGCATGGCAATCAATGTGTCAATATAAAGAGACAAGGTGAGTAGAGAAGAGGAAGGAGAGGTGTATCGCGAACAGAAACCTGGGACCTTCTCCGTGAGACTCTTCCATTCGCCTTTATTCGTATTCCTAAATCCACGGGCAACAGCAGCGACGATATAATAACGGCAAATATAAGAGTAATTAATAGCAATTGCAATCATAATTGCGGCGTAACACACACATGGAGAGCGCGCGTGCAACCGAAAGAGGGGTGAAATGGGGCTGGCGAGACTCGCGACGCTTTACGAAAATATTTTACACAGACATGTTGCACGCTCACCACCCCGCGCCCGGCATTATGCCCAATAGGGAGGAGGTGTGATTGCGCGCCGATAAACAGTAAATATATGTGCAGTAAGTATCTTAACAATGTCTTTCACCAGTTAGTTTATTCTACGTGGCGCATGACACTTCCAGCAGTGCCTTGCGGGCCGGGCTCTCATTGTCTGCCGATCACTGCGATAACCCGACGTATCACCTTGAACGTATGATACAAGTAAGCCTATATTACAATGATTACCGTGAAACCTCAGAGATAACAGCAGCTCCCTCAGCTTG
The DNA here is from genome assembly GCA_964023945.1 of Ectemnius cavifrons. Classification (NCBI taxonomy): domain Eukaryota; kingdom Metazoa; phylum Arthropoda; class Insecta; order Hymenoptera; family Crabronidae; genus Ectemnius; species Ectemnius cavifrons. Next base: position 5,608,719 of record OZ030383.1, on the reverse strand, counting down.
GGAATTGGCGATGCGCGACGAGTAAAATGGCCTCACACACACGCGGATCTCTCACAAATGTACAATTCCTTCCGCAATCCGTCGACCACTTTTACTTTTACTAGCTTTGATTAAAGATGAGGTGATTCGTACATTTGGTCCGGAATAATACTGGTCATTGATACAGTATTTAATGATTTAGTTTTATTGTTACAAAGATTGTAGAAATAAAACTAAAGAACCGTACGAACCTTCTTTAAGAATTGGTATTTTTTGAAAACTCTTTAGGCTCAATTTTTAATTCCAAGTCTTAATTGTTAGAAACTAATTGTATAATTGATTCAAAGGATTCTAGAACGAAAATATGAGAAGAAAGTCGAATGAGGAAATGGATATTCAGTATTGCTGAAGAGTTTCAGAGATCTGATATTTTAATTTTGTGTTTAACAAGGTGTGGATGCTGTAATTTTGTAGATTCGATACTTTATATATCCCAGAACCATCCGGACCCAAAATGTACTTATACATACGTGTAAGTAGTATTCGTCGACCTGACAATTTCTGGACGATTTTCCTGCAAGCGTTGCGTGCAGGTTGTAATACGAGTGACTTATAATAGATCAGCTAAGCCTAATTCCAGTCCAGTGGCGCGAAGCTGCCAGGCATACGTTAAACTAACTTGATGGACTCCATCGAGACACAGTCGCCTTCTTGTCTAACCTAAGCCCCAAAAAACCCTATATAAAACCACTCCTTAAATCTATACGTAGTCAATACAATAGAATCTCGCATTGTTAAACTCTAAACAAAAATCAACGTATAGTTATTCGCTACTTCTTACAAGAAAGAGATCTTAATTCTCTTTCCTTCGAGCGATTCAGTACATCGTGCCACTCAAATGACTCAATAGATATGCTCAATAAGAATCTCGACGAATTCCATTAAGTTAAATAACGCGTTCCGTGCTTGGAATAAGAAAAAGGCCGAATTAAGTGGGAAAGTGAACGTCAAGAAAGAATTATTCGGCGGGTTTAGTGCCACTTGTTGCACGCCATTTCTCTATGCCAAACGTTCTAAATTACAAAACGCCTTCGCCACAGTTAATGTTTGAGACGCTAATGGGAGAGGTTTCTCGAATACGTGATTCTCAATACGAATGATAATTATTTCGACTACAGGGAATAAAGAAGCCTCTTGAAAAGGGGGATAAGATATTTCCCCATACAGTGCCTGTGATTCGTTCGTCTTTAATTTCTAACGCGTACTCACATTGATTAGCTGGTTTCACATCACATCATACTACCAGAGATGCTTCAAACTAAAGTTCAAGAACACTCCAATTTGGACCAAACACACCAGCCAAGCGGTAAAAGTTCAAGTTCCTAGTGACTTGGTCCTAGCAGTTCAGACAACGCCACCAATCATTTTCTAACTGTCCTAGTGATCCTTAATTAATACCCTTCGAAACCCGCTGCAATTTTAACACCTGACCATTCGATTTCGCTTGCGTACCTCGACGGAGGATGAGCTTGGGTAGAAGAACAGGTACATACACATGGGACGTCTTCCTATGATTCGCCGTCACATTTGTGACCATCGAATTTCAGGAGGTTTGATAAGAAGGTACTCCAATCGTAAAGGACGTCAACAATATCTCAGTTCTTCTGGCGAATAGAGATTTGTTCAGTCCCTGCTACGCTGAGACAATCTTACTGCTACATCTGCGACTGCTGTTGAACAAGTAGTCCGAATTATGATAATAATATTAGCCCCGATGGTAGAAACTAGTAAGTTGTTTAGAAGTTGATTAAATCAAAGAATTAAAAGAAATGATTTATCTCACGAAAGGAATTTGACTCCAAAAAAAACTTTGATCAATGATTGTTTAGAATCCCTGTTATTCAGTGTAACAGTCACAAACTTTCTTTTGGAAACAACCAAAAGAAACTATTTGTCTTGCGGAAAAAGGAAATCTCACAGAAAAGACTCGGATCACTGATTGTAGGAAATCCTGTTATTCGATCCTGATGATTTGATAGTAACTGAATAAATCAACAGCGTCTGTCATCGTGGAGCTATGAAATATCGTCGATTACAATGTGTGACTCACGTGAAACTGAGGATCGGTTTGAGAAGTGGTCGTCTCTTTTATCGTCTCGTCCGCGGCGTCGATGAGGTGGAGGTTTTCGTTCGCGGAGTTTCAGTCCACGTAATATGTGATGTTGAGTCGAGCTCTCCGGGATCAAGTCCGATGTTAAGATCCTGCTCTCGCGCATTAAAGTCAACGGCTCTAACATCGAAGCGCCGTCTAAGATGAACCCTGTCGAGTGAAGGACTCGCGTGCTCTGACTCCAAATTCGCGTCATCCGATGAAGAATTATCACTATCCGACCACGTGGACGACGCCGCGATCTTCGAGGTCGTCAAGACGTCGCAAGGCGTCTCCGGTTCGTTCCTACTGCTCTTCTCGGTAGCTAGATTCGTCACTGACTCGCTCGACGTAGACGGCTTTTCCACTGAGGCTGAAGTTAGGCACAATGTTGTCATCGTCATGCATGCTGCGTTCAACACTTCAGTCAGCCCGGTAAATATATTCTAATGCTAGTCCCTACCATTTATCGAATATTGCACTTTGCCAATTTAGTCATTAAGTAAATGTGTAATTATTATTAGTTTATAATGATTTGATTTAAAACAAGTCACACGTCACATTGTCAACCGGCATCGATTGGCTCGATATGTTCCTACTTGGTAAAAAGATATTCTTAGATTCGAGTTAGTACAGGACCGAGAGAAGTTCCCTTGTTATCCGAAGACGAGACACGACTATGTTGTTTCCACGCATCATCATTTCACCAGCCTCTTATTGTCGTTATTTCTCGTGTTCCTCCCGGAAGTGAATTTCAATTTTAGTGAGATATCCGACTCCCGGCTGTAATGATGCTGCTTTTGCTAAGGGAAAGCCAACGGTGTTACATAAACAGGCGCAATTATTCTATCCATCGACGAGATTCAGTTAATTTAATAAATTTCAACTATCTCCGATGTGAATAAATAGAAACAAAAATGACAATTTCATTAATTATAACTCCAACGCGAAACTAATTGGTAACAACTGCCAGTGTATTAGTACTTGCTCGGCCAATTATACCTGTTAAACAAGAGTGGTAGATGCGTTGACGCGAAATGCCGGAAAACAATCGAAACGATTCGAAACGCGAGCATGCTGTATCGCATAGCAAAAATCAGTGCCGCTCACATAAAATGGACACGAGTGTCGCTGACATTGGATCTACAAAGTGCTCATTCGAAAGTACAAAATCGAGCGGAAACGTTCAGTCAGTTCTGCGAAACCCATATATGTATGCATATGTGTGTGTGTGTGTGATTCAGAGTGCCGGGTTTCCAAGCGAACACGAGCGCATCACTTGACCCGAAAGATTTTATGGAAAAAGGCATGGTGCTTTTGAACTGGATTCTGACCCAGTTGCACCAATGAAAGCTCGTATTAATGGGGTTACCGAGTCACATTACAACCTTTTACTTGTCCTACGACTTCCCCCAACATCCTACATTTGATATATTTCACTATATCGCCACTTATTATTTGAATGATTCTAGCATGACTTACGCCAAAGGCTGTCATGATTTCTTAGTTTCAATAAATTAAAACCATTTCTGTCTATTCTTTACTTCGATCGATCAGCTAACTAATAATTCAAGTAATTCCACAAGATAGGAACAATTAACTAATAATTCAAGTAAATCCTTTGTATGACTTCAATCGAAATTGACTAATTCGATATTATCATCGAATGACGACTCACCATCGTTACTCTCAGCAGCCACAGTAGAAGCAGTGTCCTCTGTACTAGTTGGTGTGCTAGTAGTTTCAGGCTGTTGTTCCTCCAGGTTGCTAGGATCCGGATCGAGCTGGGAGAGCTCAGCGATGTAGTTCTGTTGGGTCTGCTCGGTGCTAGGCGTCGGGGTGCTATCCGGCGCCACCACATACAGCTCGGAATGATGATCTATGACGGATGATGATCTATCTGAATGCGACTGCGACACATGACGGTGCATTTCCGGATGTGCACGGAGCACGTCGCGTCGAATTTCCAACCGTCTTCGTTCAATCTCCGGTTGTTCTGAGCCTGTTTCCGGTTGTACTCGACGAATCTCCGACTGTTGTGGGTATATCGTTAATTGTTCTGAACCGGTTTCTGATTGTACTCGGAGAATCGCAGGTTGCGCTCGGTTCACTCGTAGCTGAAGCTGCATCTGCGCCTGTTCTAGGATCACAGGCATCTGCGCTTGTTCCAGTATTACAGGTAGCTCGTAATGATGGAAAAAGTAGAGCATTGAGTGCTGGAATCAGAAAGAAGAGAAATATCGTTTTTAAGAGAACCCGTATAAATTGGGATTTATAATTTACACCGTCGACTAAGTACGTCCAAGATGAAAGTTTGTATGCGCGTTAATAATAATTTAATTTAAAGAATACCCATTATTTTTAAAAAATGTTCGAGTTACTCTTCAAGCACTCTTTGTAATTGATTAATATTGTAATATTTTATACATTGTTGTAAGCATATTTCAAATGCATTTCTACGAATTTTAATGAAGTTAATCGGCCACTTTTCTTCAGATAGCAATGTAATGAGGTAATTAATATTGTAACTTTGTAATTACTGAATTATAATAATAGATCGTGTACGCTTTCCCATTAAAGTAATTTACATAGAACGTAGGACGTGTTGTCAATATCGTGAAGTGTAGAGCTGCATCTTTCGACCTACATGACGAGCAGGTGCATGCCGCAAGATTATGTATTTTGTAATGCTTGAGCCCTTTAATAATAGTCTCCACGCGGCCGGACACTCTAGCATAATAACGGCGAGCAAAGTCAGCGTGTTTCCTATATTAACAAAGTTTGTGCTCGAGGTAAACGCGCGTCGTTTCTCCGTGACACCAATATTGCCCGGCGGAATAAACCTGGCACGGCCACTAAATGCAATAATGAAAAGTAAATGCGCCGAATGTCCATTCCCTTTAATTATACAACAGTTGTGCATTTACTCGGAAAAACACGCTCACGAATCTTAACGTTTGAAACAACATGACAGGTAAATTTTAATTGAATGTAATGACAAGTGAAAACTGTGTAATTAAAAACCCCTACGAAACTTAGCACCCGGTTGTTAAGAAATTGTATAAGAATTTCTAATTCCATAACATAATGATAAAAAACCGATTACTTGCGATCTGGTTTTAACACAGGTGTGTCTTATGCACTCGAATATTAATAAAGACATATTTACTAGATATCATGAAATTAATTCAAATTAATTCAAGTCGATCTTTTCAGTCGTGGCATTTTAACAAATTCCCGAAAATCCAATAATTCAATCCACCTTTAACTTCATTGGAACCAATATTTCCATACATTTCAAAGACTAAACTCCATTCGATTACATACAAGCATTTTCCTTTTGATGAGAAAGGGTTAATCAAGATCGCGGCGTAATACGGAAACGGGGTTGCTTAATTTGCAAGTTTGTGGTGGTTGTTGGCGAAGCCAATACACAATGGCGGGGGGAATTGTGTCGAGTCACTAGTGGACACACGTGGTTTCATGATCCCTCTTGTTACGTGGCAAGCAGAGGTGGGGATCGGCACCTGAGAGTGTTCCTCGGACAGGAGGGGCGAATTTATATGGAAATTCGTCAAATTCGTTCGAAACCAAGCGTATTCGTTCTGTCCGTGTTGGGATTCCGAGCTGCGCCGGGACACCTCGGCTTCTCTCGCATCTGTCTTCTCTCTCTGGCGATTGCACCCTCAACGTCCAGCCGTTCGATATCGCTACGCCCTCAATAAATACCAGCGCAAACTCCCCGATTGCCTCGATTGTTCTTGCCGCGCTAATAACTATTACGGAGTCAGTGACACGCGCGCCCCGCTCGGCCGACGTTACGAAACGACCGATCGACCGTCAAGAGAAAATGGACAAGAAGAATGCCGGAGCGAAATTCTCCTGGCACTTGAATAAATACCGCTGTAAATATATACTTTTCAAAATAATTCCCTATTATAAAATAAGATTGTCACTCTGTTAAAAAAATCAATAAAAACGTGTCAAACAAACTCCTATTTAATATTTCCTTGATACTAATTCCATTCAATCTTACACTAGTTATTCTTCTACTCTTCTACTAATTAATAATTCATACATTAAAATCTTTCGGTTACAATGAAAAAGGATCACTCGAAAGATGAACTTTGGGCTTTAAATTTACTCTCTACAGGCAGAGTAACAGCATATCCCCATACAAATGGATAAATCCAGAGCGAAATGGAGAATGGCGTAGGGAAGCGCATGAAACGGGCCACTTGGTAGTCGGGTGACATAATCGCAAGGAGAATCAGGCGCGAGAGTCGTCGCTATCAGACACTCGGGTCGGCCGATGTGTCCAGCGTCGACGGGAGATCGAAATAAAAGGTACGTCAAGATAAAACCGTACCGTCTGCGACCTGATAAAGAGAAGGACTAAGGAAGCGGAGAGAGAGAGAGAGAGAGAGAGAGAGAGAGAGAGAGAGAGAGAGAGAAGCTGCAACCAGCTGAATATGGAAAATAGATATCTCAGGAGCGGGCAGCTGTCGGCGACGTGAAGGAAATGGTATCCGCGCTGATTCGCCGAGAGTACAACGGAACGAATCCGTGCCTCTCTTCCTCTCAGAGCTGCTCCAGAGGAGACAGCATCCCTGGGAGAAGGTGGATATCGCCTGAAAGACGATAGGAACCCACCGGCAAGCAGAGAAGCTGGGATAAGACCCTGAGGAAGAGGGTAGTTTCTGTTGGCGACTTAGAGAACCGAGCTCGACGTACGCGCGTACTTCCAACCTTTGAGCTAATACGAGGAAAAGGTAAAGCCGGACAAATAACTAAGTATCGAAATTTTCAATCTAAGAATTTGAAACAATATAGTCAAGTGTTTGTCGGGCGACGTATTGATGTATAACCTTGTCAAATTTTTAAACAAGTTTTAAACAAATTTTTTAAACAAAAGGATTAGAAATTTAAAGGGATGGTCACTTTGACTGTAACAAACGAATGCACACGAAGAAATTATAAATAGTCTTAGTAAACTAGGGGTATCCGAGATATTCTCAAATTATCAGACAATTTGCTAGTTACCTATTAAGACAATGCACATTCAAATCACAGTTAAAAGTAAAAGAATCACGAATACATGAGTAAAACAATACCAAGAGCTGCGGGCGGAATAGAAAGCTGTTCGGATGCACTCAACAACTTGACGAATGAAACAAGAGGGAAAAAGAGGAGACGAAAGAAAGGAGTGACAAGCTGGAGAAGGGTGAGCATGGGCGGCGGCCAACGGGTGGAAATCGGATTTCGTTTGGCTCGATAATCAACGCCGATGACACCGATACACCTCGGCTCCGATCCATAATCACGCCGGCGGGCTAATCACCTGAACTTTCCGCGTTCCCTGCCGAGTGAGGAAAGCCGTTCGAGAAGGGAAAAGAGACGGGCGCTGGCAGACAAGGGGTGGAAATACGGCGCAAATCAGAGTAGCAGAGGGGAAGGGTAGAATGGAGGCTGGGTCCAGTGGGGAATCGCAGAAGCCTGCGGCCTCTCTTCCCCAACGCTATCGCCCTCGCCTCGGGCTTTTCGAATTTTCCGTAGCGATACTCTATTCGTAAACTCATCCTCGCGGTCCCATAATTGCCGATTTGCCGCGATCCTTGTTAACGGCGCCGCGGATAACATGACGGAGATGTTAATGCTGGCCAGGCTTGCCAAGAGCTAACTTGATTTCACCGCGGACGAATATTGCCGAACAAACGGGCGCAGCTGGCCTCGCAGCGGGTTTTCTGGTCACTGGGCAAATGAGTTCGGCTGGCTTTAAAGCGCCCCGGCCTGTAATCGCCGAGATCGAATTTCGAGAATGGAAATAGTTGAGCGCACGAGGCTGCGGAACTAGTGCTGCTACCCGAGTAATAAGTTAATAAGCAGAAAGTAGCTGATCTATTTAAAATAGTTGGCGCACTCGATTAAGACTTTATATTCCCTAAATCTCGAATTATATCAATCGATCTTCCGAGGTTTCTTGTTAATAAATGTATTAATATCTAAAAAGATGCCTTTAAATACGAGTTTCTCTGTTGTGTCGAGTTACGATCCGGGAAAATAATTATACAGAATGCATAAAAAATAACTCTAAAATTTCAAAAGGAATGAAATTTCGAGCTATGTATTGTTACAAGACTTTTGCAATAAAAGATAGTTGCAACAACCTATTATTCTTCAAATTAAGTTATTGCTAATGTGCAGGTGGAACAACTAGTAATTTTCAAATTTAGAAAAACAAGTATTATATGTTTAAACTTGAACTCAATATGAAATAAACCTAAACAGAGGATTTTTTGATCCTTGGGGAAAGTAATGATACATTTTTTCATGTGGATGCATCAGGGCAAGCGAAATCCCAATCCTTTTGCAAAAGTACGCAGTGTTTCGTTACTCGTTGGACTCTTTCGTCGATTAATTAGTCGGTCCATTACACACTAATGGCATTCAATTTTTCCGAGGGATACATGGTTACATACACGCGCTGCCCGGCCAGATATCGAGCGTGGTTATTAACTCGGCTGGTACCTATTGTAACGCCATTATAATAACAACTGTTAATACGCCCATCGTGATCATCTAATTACGAATTATTGCGTTATATCAAAGTACGCCCTCCATGCCGCCGGATTACACCGACACACACCACCGCTGTTATTGCCTGGGCGGAGAAATAATTTTTCCCGGCGAAAATTTCAGTGAATCAGCTTGGCTAATTGGCATTGAAGTTCTTACAATTGTAAATCAAAAATACACGAGCTTCTACTATATTTTATCGATACAAAATGATTTCTTCGTATATTTATATTTTGCTTAAGAACCAATTTTCACAGGCGCATCAAGAAAATTGTCAAAATTAAGTCGTTATAAGATTACCAAACAATCTGGTAAAAAGCTTGAATTAAAATTTCAATGACAATGTCCATGACTTTTTACTTAAGTTCAAAATTGGTTCTATTTAAAATGATGAAGGTCTCAATTACAAGACACAAATTACTTTACATGACTCACTGCAATTTCCCGGAAATACATAGCGAAATAACACTAGCACGTTGGGTAATACCCGCTTTGGAAACCGATTGTCAAAAGGAAACTACAAGCAATATCTGAGAGCAATCAGCAATCCAGCATTTAAATTATTCGAATCGATCCGGCTGTCACAAACATTGTCCTGATTGCGTTTACGTAACTTAAGTTTGAGTGATCGCGGCTCCTGCGTTCTTCCGGGCGTAATAGTAAGCGGCGCTATTCTTCCTGGCGGAGTCTGCCCCTGTCAATCGCAGCAGCGTTCCGCCATTAACTGTCAAGAGAGCGCTTGTAAAATATTGCACTTCATTTGAGATTATGCCTAGCAGATATCCCGCATTTCCCTCGCTCGATTCATGCGATACTGACAGCGCGACCACTCTCGTAATGTTCCATGCGCTCTATTTCGCCCTTTATGGAGCAGAAAACACGTCGAATGATCGGTGATATTTGGTCCGATTCAAGCACCCTCTTTCACAGCCTGCTCGAATTAGTCTAATTGATGCACACTGCCACTTTATGCAGAATTAGTTATACTTCTCATCTCAAAACTGTGCTGTACACATCAAACATACGCGGAGACACACTTGTGCCTAATGAAAGCTTTCAGTATGATACACGATTAGTACCTATGAATGAAAGGAATTCAGTGTATATTGAATAACATATTAATTTCAGAATTATCTATACATGAACTCGAAGGATATCTAATATAACTATCATAAGCAAATGCCAAATGAAATCGTGTGCAGTTTGAAAGGTTACAGGATTATTGAACAATTATTAAAAGGTTATACCACCAACTACGAATAAAGTTAACTCTCCGTAATCCGAGTAAAAAGAACCATCGCTCTGTGAATGATGTTATTTTTACCACAAACCATTATTCATTTTTACAAATATATATTGTTTGATTAAAAAAGCTTTTTAAAATAAACCACTGAAGTTAATTTAATCCCACTTCGGTTGAAAAAGGTCAAACTAATTCACAGCACAAGTACTAGGAAGCCTTGGCAAAGTTCCCTTGCCAAAGTCCACTAATTTAAAAATGAGTGTCAAATTAGATGGACTGGGGCCACTGCTCGGTCACATAATTTAATGATAAAGGTGTGTAATTACGTTACCGCGCGCTCGATCGAAGGGTCACGAACACAAACACACGGACAAGCGGAGTTCCTGGGGAGCGAGTAACCAGTGGCAGTGGTGGAACAATTTAAAAGGCAAACACATCAGCTGCCCTCTTGAGAAATTCCACATGATCGATGTCGAGGCGAATGATCGATCAACAGAGCGACCGACCCCTGGCTAACTCAAGTTAGGAAAAGTACTGATGACCCAATTTCGACGGGCACACAACGTTCAAGTTACTTGTTCGAGAACATTTCTTTCCTTTTCGAGTACAACTTTCGCTTGGTTCGAGTACCGCCGCTGACCATTCTACTTTCAATAAGCTTGAGTGCAGTTCGTTTAAATTCACGATACTATTAATGACAGAAGATTAAGTCAATATTGACAAACTAATGAGGAATTTATATTCCTTGCAAAAGTCAAGTTGTTTAGTAATAAAGGCATCGAAAAACTAAATCAATAATCGTTTCTAATATTAGAAGTATTTATAACGAAATCAAAGTATTGGATTAAACTGAAATCGTACGAATGTTTAATTTCAAACTACTAATTCAGCTTTACGGATTAAATTTATGTTTAACTGCTCTCAATTTATATTCGATTTATGTGTGCAAAGTAAAATGGAGCTGGAGAGTATTTTCTTAAAGAGAGAATGCCACAGCGTTACTTTGAATTTCGCCTGTCGTCGCACTCGAGAACTTTTCCGGACAAGGCGAGAATGGCATAGCGGCGAAACATATTTATTTCCCTGCCACCCGAGTATTCGCAAGTAGGTCGCAAAGTATTCCCAATTAATGCCTGTACTTCGCCAGGACAATTGTTCCGCGCTGGAAAGTTTCGCATTCGCTGGAGAAGAAGGGACGTTACTTTGCTCGTGACAGTCGTCGCTTCATTTTGAAATGGACCACGATTAAGTGGGCATCTCTTCTTCTCGGCGATAGTCCGCAGCCACCGAGAGCTTTGCAATCTCCGCGCGCTTACCGCGCTCGTGGAAATTTCGCCGAGCAGTAAAACAGTTGTGATTTCAATATTACAGGAAACTGTGGCGCTCCGAGAGAATTATTCTTCCGCTTTAACTTTCAATGCTTCTACTTTCGTTTCAAATTCAGAATCACAGTATTAGAATTTATGCAAATGTGAATATTGTCAGTAATACATGGTGTAAAATTTTATGCGACATTAATTGAAATTAGCATCATTATTTGCCATAGTCGATCACAGTTTTTGAAATTAATAAAAGAGCTTGTAAATTTCAAAATCCTTTGATATATATTATTATCTTATCGTGAAAAATCACTTATTTAAATGAATGACTAGGCTGCGCGAGTTTATATGAAACAAAGCACACTTATCTCCTCTACGATGGATTATGCGCGGTACAACACGGAAGTAATCATCCACGATGCATTCCACGCATCCCCTGTGACAAATTAAACGTATCCAACCCGAATCTCTACAGACGAACTAGTGAACGTTAAATTACCCTTTAAATATGTATGAACATTCGCAGTGTAATAATGTCACATGACAATTTATACAGAGTATTATTATATTTTTGATAGTTGTATCGCATTGTATTGTATTAACATTGAACGTAGCAACGCCTAGTCTCAAACGACTGGTTTTAAAATTGGATTCTCAACTACGTACGTTTTTGTTTCGTTCTTATTCAACTTGAAATTACAACCAAAAATCTATGAACTTTAAATCACTAGGAAAAATGTTACTTTCTCTATTAGAGTTTTAGAAGGTGCTGATACGTTTATCGACAACATCTACTATATAATAAAAATGCTATTAAATTCTTTCAAAAGAATCAATAAAACGCCAATCACTCGGCATCATTACTTACGAACATGAACAGCAGTGAAGTCACAAGTGCCAGACGACTGTGCTCCCCGTTGAAACGATAGTGATAAGCGTAGAACAGAAAGTGGTACAGGTAGAAGAATCTGCAACAAAAGTACAAGACGAATCTCATGAAACGTGTGTGGCAAAAGTTGGCGAGCAAGCGTTCTCGGATTGCGCAGTCGGTGGGGATGTATCGAGGACAGAGACAGGGAGCTTGCATATCGGCGGTGCAGGCAAGGTTGGGTCGGCGTGGACCGTACGCGTTCTATTGATCAGATCGTATCACGTTTCCACCTATTGAAATATCCAGCGGCTGCGGCATCACAGCGATGCGTCTCACGTGGCGCTTCGTTATTATGCGGAAAAAATTGCGCCCGATTCAACCAACCACCACTCTCTCTCTCTCTCTCTCTCTCATCCCCACATCCACCCCGTCTCGTTCACCACTGACTTCATCAGAGTACAATCCATACAGATCCACCATAAACAAATCCCATCGATTGGGACGTATTGAAATAAGTTCGCATTGTGTACCGGGTGTCTTCGATGATTTCAGATAGGTTTACTTCGATTTGTTTGACATTTATTTTACTTATGGTAAAGATCGATGAGAAAGAGGCGAGGATTTAATATAATGTGATTAGAAACGAATATTTGTGTAATGAAGTTAATTGTATTAATTATATACTTATAATAAAATTTGTATGTAAGATTTACTTTTAAATTTGATAGACTGCTGAGACAGAGTTGTTCCGTCGAAGAGAGCTCGTGTAAGACTGATCTTTTGACATTGACATTAACAAGATCTGCACTGCGTGTATCCCCTCTTTCTGATTTCCTTGAAGGGTCTACTGGCAATGGTGGGAGTGATAAACAATAAACGGGGGTTCGAGGTGCAGGTAATGACGGCAGGTAATGGCGGGGACTTTGTCTTGGGTCCGATAGACCCAAAGGTCAGGTATAAAAAAGAACACTCACAATGGAAATAAAGATACCAGTCCCTTGCCATGTGTGCAATATCGTAAAATCCGCGAAATACTGAAGTCCTATCAATTATGGATGAATAATAAAATACGAAATAATTATATTTCAAATTTAGACACTCATTCATTCAGTCCTTATTGTCGAAAACAAAATTCGTGATGGATAACATTGATTTAAATCGTCGTACGAAACATTATTACTCGTTTATTACGCACTACAGTTTTCTATTTCGATAGCGCATGGAAATGTAAAGAAGTAAAAGGAAGCGAATGAATATTTCGTCTCTATATGGCTTTTTGGCGGTACACGGTTTGCTCGCAGAAAAATCTGGAACCCAGCACCGAGATATTTTCCGAGCGTCGAAGCTCTCCGATCTGGCGTCCCGAAAAAATCATAAAACTTCTCACAGCGCCGCGGATTAATCCGGTCGGTGCCGCTTTATGGTAAATAAAACGGGGAAAATACTTTATCTCTTAATCCGTCTCTAACTTAATTACTTGTTACGGCAGTCCGTGCGCGCTCCGCACTCGGAAACAGTTTGTTTTGCGCGATCCTTAGATTACTCGGCGAACCTCCGCCGCCTTCCCGGGACTTTCTTTATTTGCGCCGCCGGCGCCTTTTTATGCGCACCCGGAATTACCTAACATCAATCAAGCGAACTTCTAATTTCTTAATCAGGCCGCGCGGAATGCCGCTTAAGTATAAGCAATCTCATTATGCTCGGATAATACGTTTTGTTGGAATATTCGAAACAATTCTATAAAAATGTCAAATCTTCACTATATCAACGCACAATGGTTCATGCGTAGAGTTTAATAGATTAATATTAAATAAGCAAGGGTGAATTGATGTACCAATAAGTGAGACAACAAATTTGCTTTCTTCATTGACGGTGTTAGCGAAACATATATTTCCTGGTGGCAAGGAGGGACGTGTCAGATTCATTCACCCTGGATGTGTGCCGAGAGGGCTCGTAAAACGGCCAATAAATTACATTAATTTCGTGGGGAAAGGGCCGCCTCTTAGTATTGGCATCTTATATCAAAGTGAACCTTGACATATTTGCCCTCCATGTTACTTTCAGATTGAGTTAAGTGTGTCAAAGAGTACACGTGAGTGACGGTAAATAAAAAAATACAAGAAAAACCAGAGGAATTAGTGTCAAAACGAAACGAAACTAAAAATGTAAGAATAAATTATGTTATGAATAAAAGGTATTATCATAAATTACATTCCAAGGATTAATCTAACTCTCATTCTCTATTCCATCAATGATTTCCTTTCGTGGTTCTATTTTTAAATAATTCTCCTTTATAAAATAAAGTGTAAACTCTTCAGGAACGTCCCCTCCCAGATGAGTCACGCTACTTGCTCGAACTTCGGAACAACAGGAGTGAATAAACCAGTTTATGGGAAAGCCAGGCTATTAAAAATTAAGACACACTGAGCTTAGACGAAGTTTTTTTCCCCCGCCGAATTCCGCGGGCTGCTCGATAAACGTAAAAATACCGTAAGATGACTTTTTCTACACAGACTCATCTCGCGAGGACGGCGGCGAGGCGTTGTAATCAAGTGATTTTTACGAGTAGCTCTTACGGCCCTGCCAATATTTACCGATCAGGGTGGAGTTCACTTGCGAGCACTATTCTTAATCAGAAAGGGCAGAAATTATTGACGAATTGAAACTCGTTGTATCAACGTTATTGTACAAAAAGAATTATGGGCTGAAACGTAATTTTCTATAGAAATAAACATACTACATCCAGATCTCTTCTTTTCTCTAATAATATAATCGACAACATTTGTCTATCCATCTTTATATTAATAATAAATTCGAAACTAGCAGAACAGATTCTAATGTGACTTTTATATACCGCAAACTAATTAAATATTTATTACTTATACGTACTATTTTAAAAGTAATTCTAAAATTTAAACAAAAAATGGGAGACAGAGTTATACGAGTAGCAGCAACACCCTATTAATCTTCGAAATAAAACTTTCAAGTGAAACTTGGCTGAACAGCAAGTTTAATATAAAAATGGAGAGGCAGTCTGGCAGGCAATAGACGGCGGATAGTTTCGAGCGTATAAAGGGCGAAAGCAACCGACAATAAATCCACTGGTTGCATAACTGCATAATTCGATTTTAACGTAAGCGCCGAAAAGGATAGCCCAAGACATGGGCTACGAGTGGCAAGCGGGGGTGTCTGAATGTGAGGAACAGAGAG